>VAHH01000628.1:0-14900 GCA_013357305.1 Radopholus similis | reverse complement strand
CTCCCTGAGGGATTAATAGAGCCTTTCCCCTCTCCCTGAGGGATTAATAGAGCCTTTCCCCTCTCCCTGAGGGATTAATAGAGCCCTTTCCCAACGGTAGATCGAATCCACACCGCTCACCTTCGCGGAACGCGTCAATCAGTTTGGCGTTGCGCTCCATCAGCGCAACCAACTCCGCGTGAAGCGGGACCGCCCTCAGCCGGATGCGCAACCGGAACTGGCGCAGAAAGCACTCCTGCGACAAAAAATCGATTGATGAGTTGTGTGAAAAATTCGCGCGACCAAACCGTCAATTGGTCGCTGACAATTTTGGCGTTGGATGTGCGCACATCCGGCACCAGCGTCTCCAGAAATGGCACAATCGGCTCCGACACCACAATTTCGGTCTGGCCCAGTGCGTTCAGGTCCTGGAGAAATTTGATTTAATTGCAAAAAGAGTATAAAAAATTAAAGTGACGGTTCCCTATTTTGTCCAATACCCTTAGCCGTTTCTGGCTATGCCCCCAGCCCCCCCATTCAGTGGCGAAGGTGTCACGCCAACTCACCCAAGACCAAGTGCCACCAACCCGTCTCAACCCGTCCAATGATATAAAACCCATTATCACGATGCCTAGAAATATAATTCATTCTCAGTAAATCCTATTGTTTGTTTCCGTCATTCATTTGTTTTTCATCATGGCAACATTTGTGAAGTCTCAACGCGGTGCCGACAAACTTGAACAAAACACATTGGACGAGTCGGCCATTGGGTGAGTTGACTTTTTAACCCAGTAGCGAAAATTCGAAAAATCCAGGATCTAATGATTTTTGAATTCTGCGACACCAAAGCTTGCAAAAAGGGACCAAAACTGCCCCAGAAAAACCACACCATCGAGTAATGCCCAAATTATAAGTATTTGTCCATTTTTGCGAATATTTTCCTCAACCACACCATCGAGTAATGCCCAAATTATAAGTATTTGTCCATTTTTGCGAATATTTTCCTCTAACATTGTGCTCACCTCAAGGCACTTTTGGAGGTGCACACCGATTCCCAGTTTTGCCCAAAGCCCTTAGGCGGCCATTTTCTGTTTTGATGCCCCTCCATTCAAAAATTTAAACCCGAATTCTTCTTAATTTCTGACAGTAGGGCTGAAAAGATGACACAAAGCTGTCCCCTCAAATAGGGGAACCGTTGCAATTCATCACCCAAAAAAGTGGCCATTTTTGACCGTGCCCTTCTTCCCCGTCCCAATTGGGGTAAAATGAAGGAAATGAATTGGGAGGGAATAATAGAGTAAAATGCCTATCCATCTCCCATGGACACATTGCCCACCTCCAGGCACTTTTGGAGGTGCACTTCGCCGGCCGTAAGCATCGCCAGGTCGCCGTCCTCCTGCTCCAGGATGCGCACCGCCGAGTCCAGCACCGCCAGTTGGCGCAGCGCGGCGCGCAACTCGTCCATTTGGGCGGCGCCCGCGTTGGCGGGGCGCACCGTGACGCGCACCAGCGGCTCCGCGAACTGCTGCCGCTGTTGGTCAATTCGGGGCGTCTCGGCGAGCGCCAGACGCGCCGAGCACAGCGTCTGGCCGCCCAGCCACTCGCCGGCGGCCGCCTCAAGCGCGCAGAGTCGCCCAGCGGGCACTGCGCCCACTGCGACCAGTTCACGCCCGAGCACCAGGAAGAGGGCGCCCACTTTGACCGGCAGCCAGCAGCCATTGTTGTTGCTCGTGGACGATTCGCCCGATTTGGCGGGACGTAACACGAACAGCGCATCGCCTGAAATGTGACGACGACTCCGGGAACAAATATAGGGCAGAGGACAAACTATCTACCGAACCCAATGAACAAATTCTGACCATTTCTGACACAAAGTTAAGTGTGTTACTGTTGGATCAAGTGGCATGCTTGGTTTATGCGATACGTTTAAATTTGGTAGATAATTGTCCATTTGAATTTTGTAGATAATTTGTCATTTTTGTTCTTGTAGATAATTTGTCTGTAGATTTTTTGTCCTACTCCCCGAAAATAATAATTGAATGCAGCATTTGAGACCAATTGTGAGCATACAATCGTTTCAATTTTTATGAACAGGCAAAATCAGCTATTTTCGAGTTTTCTGGCCAAAACTTATTCAAAACGGGGCCAAAGAGCCTGGCGCTAAAATGCTCTGCACTGAAACACTCCCTACTCACAGATTTCTGTGGCATTTCGATTCAAATGAGCAAACGACTAAATTTGATGGAAAATGTAAGGTCCAATTTAGTAATTTAGTTTGGCCGAAAGTTAATAAATTCGAGCCAGCTGTCATTGTAAGG
Source organism: Radopholus similis (assembly GCA_013357305.1). Classification (NCBI taxonomy): domain Eukaryota; kingdom Metazoa; phylum Nematoda; class Chromadorea; order Rhabditida; family Pratylenchidae; genus Radopholus; species Radopholus similis. The sequence continues at coordinate 12,603 of VAHH01000628.1, read as the reverse complement.
CCTTAATAGAGCTCTAGCCAATTGTGAGCATACAATCGTTTTGATTTTCCCCAAAATTTTTGCGCACGTTTCAGCGCCGAAAGTATATCAGTGCCATTGTATTTGAGGGGCCATAAGTCAGCCAAATTAAAGACTAAGAACGTGGACGGAATGCCATTGGAAAATCGACCAATTTCCGAGTTTTTTCACCACATCGTCCAATGGCTGGACCAAACAATTTAGGCTTGATCCCATTTTCTGGAGATCCAACGAGTCCAAAAAACTCGGTTCTAGCTTACCAAAAAAACCAGTTAGAATCGAGCGGCTATCTAATGGCATATTCATCGCCCAATAAAATTGGCCAAGTAGTGATTTGTTTTTGGGGCTAACCGTTTCGCAACGTTCCGCTCATCACTCGGCACAACGAAATGCGTCGTTCGTCCACCTTGAGAGCCTTGGCGGCGAACACCAGTGTCAGCTGGTCGGACGGGTCGCAGCGCCGCAAACTTTGGACTGCGGGCACAGAACACGAGGGACCAATCTGTTCGGGGGAATGAACGTTTTCTAAATGTGCCAAAACGGAGTTTTTGGTTTCATTGTAAAGCCCATTTTGTTGGCTATCATCAATTTTCGCACATAACTTTTTTTTTTAAATTAACCATTTCAAAAATGCTTTATCTCAATGAAAAGTTAATTTTAGCACTGTTTGTTTTATGGGCTTTAAAGCAAATTTAAACGTGCATTTTATTATTATAAAAGTTACATAGCAGAATGGTCGATTTCGTTTGATGGCTGAATTGATTCTCACCTGACATCCAGTGGGGAAGAGTTGGCGAAGCCGTGCGTCCGAAGCAAATGCCCGAGCAGCAGACTTCTGCTTGGCGCATGCACGCACCACAGCCGAGCTCAACGGCAGCCAGTGGCGCATCAATTCGGCAAATGCCTGAAGGACGAGTTGAGGTGAAAATGACAGTGTGGGCTGTGGGTGGCTGTCTGAGGAAGAAACGTAAAGGAAGAGTAGGAAAGGAAGAATGGATGTAGAAGATGAACAGGAAATACGGTGGAGATATGTAAGAGGATGATCTGAAGATTTAAGGGAATTAGTCACGGATGATGAAGAATCGATAGATAGATAAGAGAAGAAAGGGATAAGTAAGAGAGGATGAAGAGACTAAGATATGAAGATGAGTAAAAGAGAAGGAAGATTGAAAGATGAATAGGAAGTGATGAAAAAGAGGCGGAGGATGGACACGCAACGATGAAAAGGATGAATAAACGGATTAATGGAAAAGGAAGAGATTAAGGATGAGCAGAGGAGGCGGTGAAAAAGATGAGTAGGGAAGGACCAAAGAGTCTCATTGTTTCCTCCGCCTCTTCCTATTATTCCCTACCTCGTCCGATCTGCGCCCCTTCAACGGCGGCAGCGCCAGTTTGGCGGCGATCTGGCGCAGTCGCTCCAAGTCCTTGTCGACCAGCGCGCACTTGTGCAGCTCCCACAGCGGCTCCAGCACAAATTGCTCTAATCAAATTCGGGGGCAATTGAGAATTGACCCCATATTTTGTTGCGTTTTGCCCACCGAACAGTGTCTTCTTGCCGCGCTGTTCTGCGCCCGCGTCCACTCTTCGACTCGCGGCGGAGAAGAAGTGGTCCCGCGAGAAGAGATGTTCAGCCAGTTGTTGGCGCAATTGGCGCTCTTCTTCCGGCCCGGTGCCGCCACCACTTTTGGCGATTCGTTTCGCCCAAAGGAGCGCAAAGTCGTCCGGCGCGAATGCGTAACCGTGCAGTGCGGAAGCGAACAACACGTTGCCCTTGGCCGGGTCAAAGTGCAGCTGACTCTCCACCTGCAAAATTGGAGGTGCCATTGCGACAAGGAATATGAAATGTTATGATATTTTTTATGGAATTGCCATAGTCATTGAAACAGTTTACATTAAAATTATGTATATCTATGTTAAAGGTGCTATAATCTATAGTTAACAGATTTGTTTGGCATTGATCAATCGAATTGGTTTAGCTATGATAAGGTTTGTTGATCTCCCTGATACATATTTTAGTTATAGGAATTGTAGATCAGTCACTGATCTGATTAGGTCTAATCCAAATGTTCCAATTCGGTTCATCGGCTTTGACTGTCTAATCGATTAATCAAATTCGCGTTTAGATAACTAATATTATGCAGAGTCAATTGTAAAAGGTTGTAAGCATAACAAGCCAAACATATTGTACCATTGAGTATAAGGATTAAGGAGCTTAAAGCACCAGCCCAATAATCAGAGTCATATCTTTGAATCAACAAAGTATGAAGAAAACAGGGGTACAAAATTGTTGGAGACCCATTTTTTGGCGCGCACCTGTTCAACCGTTTGCCAGTCCTCCTCGAGCAGTTGGCCCTGGATGGCCTGCGAGAGGCAGCTGTTCACGTATTCGATGAGCCGCTGCAGGTGGCGATACGCCTCCGCCTCGCTCATGCGCAACTCCACCACCAGCCGGTCCAACTTGTTCACCACCAGCACAATGTCCAGGCGTTGCGCGAGCGCCTGCCGCACCAGAGACTCAGTCTGCGAGCACACGCCCTCAATCTGTGGGCACACAAAAATGTAATACATATCACAAGGCAGGGCCAGCATGAACACATTTTGATGCCGAGAATTGAACCATCATTCAGACAAAATTCAACAATCAAAAATGGTTGTGGTCTTGGCCTAAATTTGTGAATTCTATTTTTGGCGATATCGTCTGAGTTAAAAATGCAAAATTGCTTGTCCCCAGAGTTCTCAATCAAATGATTATCTGATTCTCCTCTTTACCAGGGTCATTAAGGATAGGTATTGGCCACAGTTTATTAATAAAATTGAGTTATGTAACTAAGAGTTAAATACTACAACGGCAAATGGCTTAACTGCTCTCTTACATGCCGAGAGGCTTTTTAGTTGACAGGTATGGACTATGGACTGAGTTGGTGCCACCAAGGGAATATGCGCCGGTGGGAATCGAACCCACACAACTCGAATTGGGTGCGCTAACCACTACACTAAAATTTCGGTGATTTGAGTTTTTGCCCATGTAAAAATTGGGCTAGCTTGATTCAGATGTCACGAGAAAGTAGAAAAGAAGTCATAAATCATAATCAATAGCAAATACAGCTGCCAGCTGCTAAGTAATGTGCTGAGTATAGTGAATCAGTAGTTTTCTGTTCGTTGGCCTTAACTTGGCCAAAACAACATTTCTTCTGTTCCATTTTTATTTGCTAGTAGCTCAGAGTCTAGCTTCATTTTTTGTGTAGCCATAGCTCACATCATATTGATTGACATCAAAACGTGACCACTTCAAATTGAATGTATGAATTGTGACAAACCACGTCCACGACGAGTATTGCGATGTCGGCCAAATTGACTGCGGAGCTGACCTCGCTCACAAAGTCCACGTGGCCTGGACTGTCGATCAGGTTCAGCAGCAGCGGCTCGTAGAGCAGTGAGACCGCGCTGGACTTCATCGTGATGCCGCGCGTCTGCTCATCCTCCCGCGAGTCCATGTAGCGCAATTTGCCCGCCAGTCGAGCTGAACAACATTTGCGGCGATTAGTTTTGGGAAACCTGCGCGAATCCATATTGCAAGCCTGAGATGATGCCGTTTGCGGAGACCAAGAAGTCGGCTAGTGTGGTCTTCCCGTGGTCCACGTGCGCAACAATGCACGCATTACGGACCAAATTGGGCGGGCACTGAACACATTTTATGGCATGCCATTCGAGTTTAGAACTGACCTCTTCAAAATGTGTGGTCAATCTAGTTTCGGCGGACATCAAAAAATCGATCAATCACCTGCTGCTAAGAGCTAACATTTTATGAACAAAGTATGAATAGGGCCAATGAACCAAATGAACAAAGCATGAACGTGGAATTTTAAAATTAAAACTTTTATTCCTGGAAACATATAGAATATACCGCGTCTCAAACAAGTGCGTGTGCTGGATCATGGAAATGAACTCATTAAGATGGAATACCAAGATTAAAATTTATAGAAGTCACATCTGTGGTCGGTCGTTTGCATTTATTATGGCTCTCTTCTGATCCAATTCAGTCCCCTGAAAATAGACAAATAATGCTCGTTCTCGCACCGTCCACTGCCCAGCCAAAACTAACCTTGTCTCGTCAGTTTCAACTGCAATTGACCATCCGCCACTACCTTGGGGGTGACTTCGACCTGTTCGCCTTGAGCCAGTTTGACTGCTAACTGGATCATCCCCTCAACGCCAAAACGCGGTCCAGCTTCTCATTGACCCGTCTAATATTCTCATCGATTCCTTTCATTTTCCTAAAAGATTTCTATGCATTCTTAATTCTCACCAAATTGAGTACACAACGGCGGCTCCAACAAGCCCGATGCCCACCCAAAATGTAGTCTTGGTCACTTGGACGTCAACTAATCGAACACATTCCAAGTAGACGTCCAGCAGCTCCTTAGCCTGCTTTAACGAATCACCAACTTCCATTCTGAAAAATGCACTTTTATATCAAATATCACACATAGGTATGTAGGTACAATTGATGGGCTAGAGCAAAGTATAAAACGCTTAGGTATATGTATCTAACGCATAGAATCGGATAATTTAAAAGTCGAGATTGAACCGTTTATATGAACTTTTATTCCTGGAAATATATGGAATATACCGTGTCTCATCAAACATTTGCTGAATGATACCGGTGGATAAGAGGGGTCAGGTCTCACGTGTCAAAGTGCGTATTTGGGGGATGGAAATGCGGAGCTCATTAAGAGAGATGGAATATCAAATTAAAAATAATATAGGTGGTGTCATGTGGGCGGTCATTTCCATCTTTGCCTTTTCTCATTGCGCACGCACAGTTCAGGACTCGAACTCCTTGTCGAACATGTACTCGCCCAGGCCATTGCCGACTCGCTTCAGGTTCGTGATCATCTTGCTGAAAGACATTTGGCGTTAGAGACGTGCAAACTTTTGATGATGACTGACCCGATTTCTTCGATCGACTCGACCTGCTCGCGCAGGTACTTGTCCTCCAAGAAGTCGCACATCTTGAACATGGCCCAATTGGTGAACTGTTCACACTTTTAGCACGCCAAAACCTGAGCATCGCCGTTCTGCGAGGCGAGACTGTGCAGCTCGATCAGCGACTGGTTGTTGAACTTCTCGAGCGCCAGCCCGGCCTGGAACGCCTCCAGCGCACTGCCCCACTCGTCCTTCTCCGGCTTCTTCACGTCCTGCAGCATGATGCGTCCACCGCGCGTGTTCTGCACGAACGCAGAGTCAGCGAAACGGCAATTTGGGCAAGTCAAACCTGGTACTTCATCAGTATGGTGGCATGCTCGCGCTCTTCGTCCGACTGCTTCTTGAACCATTTGGCGATGTTGTGCAGAGCGACGTCGTCGCGGTCGAAATAGTAGGACATGGACAGGTAGACGTAGGAGGCGTACAGCTCGATGTTGATCTGCTTGTTGATGCCGGCCTCCGAATCGGCGGCGAAGTTCTGTCGGATCAGCGATTGTCCTCCCTCTTGTTGAGCCATTTTTGGTGTCGTTTGTTGAAGAAGCAAGAATTGAATGTGTGAATCAAACTTATAATCTTAAATGTTAAAAAATTATATTAATAAACGCGAACGCATAATATATCGGAATCGAATTTTTGGAAGCTTAAGTAAGGCGTAAAAGGTAAATGAGCTGTTTGTCTGACTAGCTAAATAAGGTAATAAGTAATGCCATAAATAGTAAATACCTAATTAATAACTGATACATAAATCATACTAAGTTTATGAAGTTAGAACAAGAAGTGATTTTTTGAATCAAATTTCAGATCTGCACTCCTACTATTGTGTTAGAATTAGAAATGTTCTTTTACGTCTCTAATTTCTATGTTCTCTGATATGAAACAGGATTGAGACTTTATCTAAAATGTCAAATTCGTATTGTGTATATTGTACAAAAGTTGAAATAAGAAAGGTTAGGCAGTCTGGCACTAGCTGAATGGAACTGATAAAAACTAAAGTGATAATTGATAAATGATAATGGATAAAAGTGAGCGGAAAATGGGGAAGAGTGAATATGAGTACTAGGTAGTAGGTTGACCTGTTGCTTGTTGAATTGGAATGGAATCGATTTCGTTTGGAATTTGGAAACGATGAGAAATGGTGGCAACTTTCTACTAATACTAGTAGCTGCTGTGGTGTGTTCTTCACCACTCCACTCGTTCATGTGGTCTTTGGGTGTAGTGCTCGACTGCTCAACCCTTGCATCAATTGAGCAAACAGAGTAAGAGAGTGAAGCTATGAATATGAAAAGTGAAGACTGAAGAGGGAATGATAACAAAAAAGAGCTTTTAATGAGTCGGACTGAGGAGTGAGGACTGCTGCTGTTGTTGCTGGGGGCGGGGAACTTTTGATTTTGACTGCTGAAGAACAAGATTGGGAATTGAGATGCGAGCGAAAGATAAAAACGCCAATAATTGGTGTTGGTGGGGGTTGGTGAGCCAACAAAACAGTTGAGATTGAGATTGTTTTTGACTTTTTGAGGCAGACCAGTGCAATTGGGCCGCCAATGAGCAATGATTGGTATTTGGTACCTATACCCTAGTATCTATTTGTTATTTTTATACTGTTTCTGTTCGGAGTTCGACTAAGAATTCGGTAGAAACAGATCATTATTGTTCAGTAATTCCGACCACTTCCTATACGTCAAAAACAATCATGACGTGTATGTATGGCGTCAGATGAAATTGAGAAATTTTGTTATGTACCTACTACTACTACCTAATCAGTAATCACGCTTAGGCGTTTGGCAAATACCTACCTATTTTTCGCAAAATCTGATGTACCGAGGGCCCAAAGCGGAAGCTGTGCGCAATGCGCATAACTAGAAACTAGAATCCAAAGTCCAAACTAAAAAGTAAAAATAACAGCAAATAGAGGGATAGAGCGCTCAACAGCTCACAAAAATCACAATTAACAGAACAGGTCCCAGAAAGAAAGAATGAAAAACGAAAAAAGTGAGAATAATTACATAATGCCAAACGCTGAAATACAAATTAAAGCTGAAGGACCGGAAACCGCAAATAAGACACTGAACACTGAAGGCCATCACCATCAAAAAATCAGCGAACGGATTAATAGATTAATTCACTAACAAAAATGATTGAATATTGAATTCCCTCTCAAATATTCAACTGAATCGAATGGTACTACCCCCACGAAAATTACGTTGATCTGCTGATCTTTGTGGATCAAAGAGCCAAATCATAATTTGTAGGTACTTAATAACTCAATTAATAGCATTTTAGTATTTAGGAAAATGCACAATTATAATATTTCATTGTGTACCGAGGTGCTTGTAGAAATATAAGTATTTCATTTTTTGAAGCGCCGCGAACTGGCCAGTCCAGTTGAGCTGGTGTGTCGTCGTTTTGCGCAAATTAGTGCCACATATTTTATAGTCGCTCCGCTCAAACTGGTTCCAAAGTTGCTGTTGTGCAGCAGACAAAAGGTACACAAATAGGGAAAATGAATGCCGGACAAATGGGCGCCAAATGAGAAATTTTTCTAAATTTCAAAGAAAAGCTAACATAAGCCTAAGCCCTAAATTTGACATTTGGTGCTCAATTGTCCTGACACCAGGAACAGTCTTCTCAGATCTGGTCGCCTGTTTGATTTGCGTGACAATTGGAAGCGCTTCTAGGTATAAGCGCAGCAACTTCTGGCGCAACACGATGCCGAAGGCAGCACTTACGACGTTACCGTCAGCAACGGATGCCATTGCCGAAAAAATTTGTTGAAATAGGCAACAACAGTAAACGATAAAATAGTACAATAGTTAGTAATTACTAATTAGGTTAAGAAACGACTTATTTGACTGAATTAATCTTTGTAGTTCTGAAATACGCACTGTTAGCCAAATCCGTTTGTTGCAAGTTGCAACAACTGCTCATTAATCATGATCATGAATATGACATGAGATATGATACTCATTTTGTTTTTGATATTCGACAAAGAATAAGTAGGCTAGGTATATCCAAGGTGCAATAATCAATTTGCGTGTACTTTGTACTAAGGCTAAATATTGGAGAAGGAGGACTGCAATTTCAATTACAGGAGTCCATTCGGATGGTGAGCACTGGATGGGCATACCGAATATAAGGGTCAACAAGTCAGTAATTCAACAAGACTCAATTTCTTTGCTCAATTATTCTGCAGTTTGAGCTTGCTAAGTATAAACTATGAAGAAGTGGCTCTGCTTCATCTGTGGCCTTTCCATAACCGTCCTAACACTTTGCCTATTCCTGATTTGCCCCGGCTCCAACCCCGACCCTGATTCCCCCGACAACACTTGCCCGCATGTCTTCTATGTGCTCAACGACCGAAATATGATTTGCCCCTGTTATTCGAAATATTATTACGATTTTAATATCTGTACAAAGTTATGACGTGTCAAACTTTCGGCCAAAACAGTAGTAAGATGGCATTTTGTAATTTCGTATCAACAGTAGTTTAGCATTCGGGGAAGTCATGAGAATAAAATTCAAGAATTAACTCAGCTCGTCGAGACACGTTGAATGAGCTATAGATTGTTTTTAGAGAAAAAATTTTTGAAATCTGCTGGGTGATAGGTAACCGACAAGTACCTAAAAATCAAGTACTCGATGAAAAATCAGAAATATGATAAAATCTCTGATTTTCGTGATAAATGGATGTCAGATTCGTGATCAGCACATGATTTTACCCCTAGATACCAATTATCACATGAAAAGATAAATTTTTTGGTCGGGACCCCTATTCTTTGGGATTGCCGCAGTTATTATTATTACGTTATTAGTTATTACTTATATACAGAACACAAACACACATCCTCTTTAATAGAGGTCGGAGCCGTACCATAATACGGCCGTAAAAAGCCGTAACGGCATGCCGTAATGGAGCCGCAATACGGCCGTAAAACGGCGGACCAAATTTTAGAAAAAAGCCGTACCGTAAAAAAGCCGCAATACGGCCGTAATACGGAAAACCCGGTTACTCCGACCTCTACTCTTTAATCTTTATTGTTTCGGTACTAGTGCGGTTTCCCTTTCCCCCTCCCCTCTGGCGATCATCAATTTCTTGTCAATTATATTGCATCTCGGTGTTCAATTTGCTGTCAATCAAAGATGGATGGAACATAAAAAAGAGGAACGGATTTTTCCGATTCAGCTTTCCGAGAGGAGTCGAATGACACCACCAGAGAAAACGGAGGAACAGTGCCAATGGAGTTGGACAACACCAATCAAATGGTGTAGGCGCTGGTTGTTGTCGGCGCTGAGTGCTGCCGATGAGAAGGAGGAGCAAGAGACCAAGAGCAAGCCGAACGCGAATTATATGAACTTTGAAGAACCCAGTGCCAGTGTGCGTGCGCGAGCACACAAAAACGCGATATTTGCCGCCCAAACGATGGAACAGCGCGCTGAACTGCAACAGTACGCCGAGTGGATGAACACCAAGCACACAGAGGTGAAAAACAATTCCCCACATGGGGTATTAATAGAGTGCGAAGTGCACACAATTGAAGCACATGAACTGCCGGTACATGTCGTTTGGGCGACGGAGACCATTTGAGAAGCAACATGGGCAAGGAATAGAGCTAGACGAGAGATCCCAAAATGATTGGATAGATATGTGGAAGCTCAATGGTTATTTAGACCAAATTGATTGTACCGGTTAGGGCCAAGTTATTGCCAAACAGCTCCAAAAATCCCTGATTTTTTTCAACCATTTGGCCATAACTTGGCTACTTGGCTGATTTTTGGGCTATTTGGCGACGAGTGATTATATCCTTGGATAGAGCACACTTTCAGCTTCAAAACGACATCAGATTCAAATTTCTGGCTTAGGCTCTAACCGAGCTATGGCTTATCAAATGGCCCCGTCGCCCAAACGACATGCTCTCTGAAGTTCTGAACTGCTTGAGATTGACAAGTTATTTGACTGAGAGCCTTGAACTCGATTGAACATTATTTCTGTGCGCTCTAGTGCCGTCGAGTGCAGCGAGATGGGTGCCCCGTGCGCGTTGAGCAGGCCGACATTTTGGGGCGCTATGTGCGCCTGCGCAACACCAGCGCGCAAGCGTTGTGCATCGGCGGCTGGCGCCTGATCTCGTCGGGCGGCTACTGCAGCTGCATCGATCGCTGTGTGATGCACAAGTTTGGGCCAGCGCAGACCATCAAGGCGCTCGGCACGCTGACGGTAGGACGTGTGGACCATCCACCAAATAAATGAGTTTTTTGGTCATAATCATAACTCTGCCAAAATTAAAAGATATACCTATATATATATATTTGAGCTCAATACTCCTTGAAAGCCCAAACAATGCTTTATCTCATATAGATACATTTGAAAGCCCAAACAATGCTTTATCTCATGAGCTTATCTCTTATAATGCCATTTGGCTCAAATTTATAACTTTTGTTTTTTTCAAGTGACATTACCTAGATTTATTATGGTTAGTCCTGATCTATTTAATACAAATGATCAAATCATAAAATTGTCAAAACTGATGGCATCGATGAGTTTGTCAATCGCCAAATGTATGAAAATTCAATTTGTGGAAATTTTTGGAGATTGTTGGTGGACTCTGACTAGACGCGCATTGAGCTCTCGAAGTCCGTCCCAGTCAAAGCAGAACCTCTGCAATTCCAGATCTGGTTGCCCGTTTGGGGCCATGAGCAAGCGGCGGCCGCTGCCGACTTCGGCAACGACCAAACGGCAGACTACGTGATCTCGGAGCGAGTGTGGCCCGGCGGATTGTTGCTGTGCGTGAACTTGAACGACGAAAGTGGGCGTGTGCGCGCCTGTCTGGACGTGTTGTGCGTGGACTATTTGTAAGACAAGCTTTAAGTTAAGTTAAGCTTTAAGATAGGCCAAACTTTAAGCTAACTTTAAGATGGGTTAAGGTTTAAGTTAAGCTTTAGGATATGCTAAGGTTTAAGCTAATAAGATAGGCTAAGCTTTAAGCTAAGTTAAGCTTTAAATAGGCTAAACTTTAAGCTAAGCTCTAAAATAGGATTAGCTTTAAGCCAAGTTAATCTTTAAGATATGCTAAGCTTTAAGCTAAGCTAAGCTTGTCTAGGCGCGACCATTGGACGTACTTCTATGAGCGCAGTAACTTCTGGCGCAACAACGATGCCGTCGCCAATATTGACGCCAATGGTGATGTTGTGATTATGACTTTATGACGTTATGAGAGAAATTTGGGGACAAAAGGCCAAGGGAAAAGGCGCCCAAGAAGCAAATGAGATTGGCCACGTTATGGCCAAATGTTTGGAAAATTGGCCAATTTACGAGTTTTTGGCCAGTCCAAGAACTCTGTGTTCTAGCTTCGTTCCTTGAATCTCGTTGAGGATTGAGGAACACTTTCATTTAGGGTTCCAACACGACGACGACAACGGCCCTGCGTCATCATCGGCGGAGGTGGATGCCAATGCCGAAAACATGATTGACCATGATTGGCAAGAGCCGAGCGGTGCCGCCGTTGCACTGGGCAAAATAGCCACGGGGACTTTTGACGAGCCATAACTTAAGAATAGATGAAGCTGGGATAAGAGATCACAGTGCGATTGGATAGAGGGCTATTAGTTAAGTTATTGATTTAAATCAAAAGGCACAAATGGTGCTATTACAATAACATATCATCCAACAAATGCCACTGAGCTAAGGAAGCTTAAGCACCAACCCTATTATCACTTTGAGTCCGATCTTTACACATAAATCTGTTTGACATATTCCTCGAACCTTTTTAAGCATGATGAGATCTGCATAGCCTCTTTTGGTAATTGATTTCATTTATTTATTTTTTGGTTGAAATTTATTTATTTTTGGGCAAAGTTATGGTCGAAAAACGCCAATAATCAATGATTTTTTGTATTTCCAAATATTTTTCCATAATTTGTAAAATTTTTGGACTGAAGCTGAATCGATTACTTTTGAGCTTTGCAATGGCATCAGTTTTTCTAATTTTCAGTTTAAGCCTTAAACTGAGAACTGCGCCAAAATTTGTTTAAACCTTTAAACTACTTGCTCTTCAAATCCACCGGATGTTGTGTGTAGCATTTATCATTTTGTTTATGGTTTGATTTTGGTGAGCAAATAATGCAAGTCCTGTCTGTCCAGCGGGCACATCTCCAACATTTGTGTTTGGCTCATCGCTGTGCCTGTTCGCGGACCCTTTCTCGCGTTTGCCTCCAGCACTCCCAATACTCCGCAGGGACAGAGTGCACAAATTGCTGAAACGAAACACTTACAATTTAATGTGTCAAATCAGTTGATCGATTGTTGATCATCACTATGATCACTGATCAATGACGATCAAATATGTTGTTCGTTCGTTTCAAAAAGCCAAAATGGCAACCCTCAAAATATTTAGAAATGATTTTCAAAATTGATCACCCCGATCAGTCCAGATCATCACTGGATCAATACGTTTTGGCGTTGATCAGAAGCACTATTGGCTTCCGGAAATTTCGCCAAAAAGCGGAAATTTGGTCAGTGGTTTTGAATTTTTTAAATTTTGCATAGTCATATGTTTGTCACTACTTGGATGCTGAACAATCTTTGCTCAAATAGATCACGCGACTGAT
>VAHH01000627.1:0-24633 GCA_013357305.1 Radopholus similis | reverse complement strand
TTTTTGCTGCATATTTTGGCATTTTTTAGTGCATATATATGCGCATATTTTGCGATTTTCAGTGCATATAAATCCGGTCCCTACTAATAAGTAATAACTAATAAGTTTAGCGTGCCAAATGCCTTTGCATAGCAAATTTTTCGAATAAATGATTATGTACTAGTCTTATAACTTATAAGTTATAATGTCAAATACTATGTCCAATTGACGTCCTTTCTTGTTTTAATTTTTTAATTATTGGACATTTAATTTAGAAAATTTCCCAAATTATCAATAGTTTTTTCTCTTTGTCTTAATTGTGGAATAACAAATTACACAATTTAAATCGCAAGATGAAGGCATCTCTTACGCCAGCTGCAATTGCATACCGGTACTATGCCACAGTAAATCCAGTAAAAAATCTGACGATCGTTGGGGCCGGGCTTATGGGCTCTGGTATCGCCCAAGTAAGCGCTTCCTCATTCCTTTAAAATGTTCCACTTGATTATATGTAGGTCAGTGCCCACGCAGGTTTGAAGGTGTCTTTGGTGGATCAGAATCAGGAGATTCTCAACAAGGCCAAAAGCGGCATTGAGAGCAGCGTTAAGAGAGTTGCTAAGAAGAAATTCGAACAGGACCAACAGGTTTCTTTTGTGCATGGGGTTTTGAATTTTCTCCAAATTTAAATAATTTAGCAACAGAATGCTCTTGTTGACAAAGTACTCTCGAACATCGCATTGTCCACCAGTGTAGAGGAAGCAGCTTCAAATGCAGATTTGGTGATTGAGGCGATTGTCGAGAATGTCGGTGTGAAACAGAAATTGTTTGCTCAAGTCGAATCGGCCCTTCCCAGGTAAATCTTAAAGTATAAGCAGATCCAAATGCTAAAAGAATTCTAGCGGTGCTATGATGGCGACAAATACCTCCTCCCTAAAATTGGCTGATATTGGCGCGAATTTGAAACGAAAACAAGATTTTGGTGGCCTTCATTTTTTTAACCCTGTGCCAATGATGAAATTGCTCGAGGTCAACCACAAAAATTGGCATATAAAAGCTGTTGGTGGAATTTAGGTTCTTCGTTTCGACGCAACCAGTGATGAAACATTTAACCGTTTGATGGACTATGGGAAGAGCATCGGAAAAGTGACCGTTGTTTGCAAGGTATGGATGGAGAATGAATGGCATTTATTAAAACATCTCCCAGGACACCCCCGGATTCATTGGTGGCGCGATGCACCATTCGTTGATTTTATATTCTCTACTTAAGTGAACCGTTTGCTTGTCCCATACATGCTGGAGGCAATTCGATTGTACGACAGAGGCGACGCCAGCAAAGAGGACATTGATCTGGCGATGAAGCTGGGTATTTGCAATAACTTTGGCCGGATTATGAATAATGGCCAAATTGACGCAAAGGTGCCGGATATCCGATGGGTCCATTCCAGCTGGCCGACTACGTGGGACTGGACACAACCCAATTTATCCTGAAAGGCAAAGTTTAATCGCCGAGTATATTGACTGACTTTCGGCGTTTAGGATGGCACGAGAAATATCCCGATGAGCCACTCTTCAAGCCAGTCAAGTGTTTGGACAAAATGGTCGCTGAGGGAAAGCTCGGAGTAAAGTCAGGCGAAGGCTTCTATGTGTACAAGAAATAGTGGATTGCCAAAGATATATTACATTTTGTTTGTCGACCGGAGAAAGCACTAGGCAAGAATTCTTTTTAATTTATAACCGGGGGAATATTATGCACTCAGATCATAATTTTTATGTTTTAAGTCCATGAATCTTGTGAAAAAAAATAATTTATTCACTATTCAATACAATCCACGATGCAGGAGCATATGGAATATGGGATTCATATTGGAGTAAAGCCGGTTTTAACGTTAATTGATGACTTGGTGGATGGAAGTGCAAACATTTTAAAAGATCATGTGATGCGAATAAATTGAAAATGATGGCAATAATTAGAGCTGCAAAAAAATAGCGTACCCTTTTAATCCGTCAGCCAATGTGCGAACTGGACTAACCCTCGTTGATGCCTATTAAAATAATGCAAATTAGTCCAATTTGTCAGGAATCCTTAGAAGCTACCGAAAAATGTCAAGGCGTACTGGTACAGTGAAGAAAACCCGTCATGGGTAGCCGCGGATTGCGAAGAATCCGGGACCTGCTCAGGTTCGGGGACAAATTGCTCCGAAGCGACACTATTATTCCCCATCTCTGGCGAACAGACGACGAATTCTGCCGCTGACTCATCCTCTCCCTTGGCCCCTTCTTCCACGGTCCCACTTTCTTGTTGAGAAGTCTTGCTTTCGATGTAAACACTCTGGAAAATGGACGACAATTCGAGCAAATCCGAAGCTCCTCCAATGTTGTTCCCAATTTCGGAGGGAATTTCCTGGCCAATGGAATGAATATCGAAATGATAGAGCCTCTAAACTAATACATTCGATATGATCTGAGCGTCATCTGCAATTTTCCAACACCGCTTCCGCTGCAATTGGTGACTTCCCGTCGTGTACTGCACCCAAAGATTCACGACATACTCGAGAAGCACTGAAATGAACACATTTCCTGTGGTGGAGACAAACGTCCGGAGTACCGTTATGTTCAACGAAGCGCTTACTGACCAGAACCTCCCCCAGAGATGTGGACAAACCGTACTGATCCTTGCTCAGAGGGCTCAAATTGCCCGCAGTGAAGTCACAATTGACCAGAATCTGGAACGCACGAGTGAGAAACATCTTTTTTATTTGCGAACACCTCCAACTCTCCATTGTTGATTCGAGTCTGGACCTTGGCCTTCTGGTGTGTCTGTTCAAATTTTGGAAGACACGCGTATTCGAAAAGCAGGCCAACTGAACGTTCAATCGGGACAAAGTTGGCATAAATCCATTGACCCAAATTGCAGAGCGTGTCAAACTCTTGAAGGCTTAAATAAAATTGGAAACGGAATGCACCGCATATGGGCACCTCGGAAAATTAATCGCCAATGCGACGGCCGTTCCAATATTTTTCGTGTACACAATCGCATAATCAAGCGCCTTCTCCACAACGAGTCCAAGTCGCTAAAAGACAAGAATTCTCGTTTTTCTCCCTATCAATCCAGCTTACCCTGGTTTTGTGGTTTTCTACTCTTTCCACACGCTCATACAGTTTAAGCTCGGTTTGTATGCGCATTTTCCTCTCCTCGATTTCATTTTTGGGACGGGATGTTGAACAAACCGAAACGGTGCTGGAGCCTTCCAGATCAATTATGGTGTTTGAGTCGGTGTTTTTGCGCGAAGTCACAGCGAGGGATGCGGAAGAAAGAGAAAATTTGGACTTGCGCGAAAGAGAGGCAGAAACTGACGTGGAAGTGCCGATCTGAATCTTCCGATTAGTGCCCGTTTCCATGCACATTCAGCTCATACTTTGTTTGTTTCCGAATTCGATTGCCCTCCGGTGATTTTTTCTGCCTGATTATAAAATCTGTCGACGCAGATGCTTTGTATATCATCACATCTCCTGCCCCAGTCCAAAGGATGGACAGAATGCTAAAAGAGAACGAACCCCTCTTTTGATAACTCCGGATGCATAATGGCTTAATGGCAAACCGTCAAATGCACTGTGAATATATTTCCATTCGGCACACCGTGATAGCTCAACACGACCCACTTGTA
The DNA here is from genome assembly GCA_013357305.1 of Radopholus similis. Taxonomy (NCBI): domain Eukaryota; kingdom Metazoa; phylum Nematoda; class Chromadorea; order Rhabditida; family Pratylenchidae; genus Radopholus; species Radopholus similis. Next base: position 20,989 of record VAHH01000627.1, on the reverse strand, counting down.
GCCGTCATTCCCGGTGCTTCCATTTTGTCCATTGACTAAACCCAATTCTACCAAATATTTTGCCGTTCGAACATTTTTTGGAATAATAGGGGGAACTTCCAAATCTTCCACTCGGCCGAGAAATGGATTAAAGTAAGTGCTGTATGCTGCGGTGGAATTTTTCGACGACAATGAAATGGTCGCGTGAAGCTTGAATACGTAAATAATTTGAGTGGAAAAAGAGATTGAAAATACTTACAATGATATACTCTCCGTTTTCACTGTGAAAATTTCCCCAAAAATCACCATTATCTGCAGGAGCAATCACCCTGAAAAGAAATTCAACTCGCGCACAACCCATTTCCGGACCTCGTGTGGATTGGCGGTTTAACCTTTTCGCTTCTCTGAACCTTGAAGATTCCATCACCAGCTCGGTCTCTCTCAATCGTCGCCTTGACCCAAGCCCCAAAAGGCAAATTTGTGGGTTGCTTCGCCAATCCGAATCGAGTTGCAATAAGCGAATGAGTGGTCATGATGTTGGACAAATCGTGGGAACTTTCCATCGCTTCTTCGTGCCCGATACAAATTCCGTATACGTCCTCATACTCAAAAAAAGTAGGCCATTAATTGGTTAAAAGTATAAACTAGACCTTGTCATCGGAAATCCGTTCGAAGCAATTCATATCCCAGTCCTCTCTGACGCTTTGAATTGTGCAATCATTTTCATCAACATGCACCTCCCTCATTTCCGCAACTGCGCCCTCTCGTTCTGACCGTTTCTCCTCCTTCGAAACAACCGTCCGAGCACTCTCGTGGTCAAATTCCGTCACAATCCATCGCGACCAACCCGGATAATCGAGTATGAAAGCCACTTTTACCTGAATCTGGGTTCTGCAAAACAAAATATGGTGTGTTCGTTAACCGGAATTTCAGATCCAGATTCCAAAAGGTCAATCAGCCGAGAATCAGTTTTGCAAAGGAGAGAGCCCAAATTCGCATCAGTGATCAACACCAGATCGTCGCTCTCCAGATCATGAATCGGTCCAGTCGCCGATGTAACTAGCTTAGGGGCAAACAAAGTTACGACGCTGCATCCATCCAGCTATAGTAAGTATTATTCTTCAGGTACCTCCAGCTCTTGCCCATTTCGGTCGGCCGCTATATTCACTTCAAGTTGCTGTCTAATTCTGTTGATATCGTAAGCCATAAAGTCACATTCCAAAATCGTTTGACGCCCAAAACTGGAGGGCTCTTTGATCGCGCGATACTCAACCCACGAGCCAATGGGCCACTAAAGTTTAAAGTGCGCATTTATCTAGCCGCAGTCCTCACTTTGGAGGCAATGCCATGATCTTGCGCTACAACCAAATCGTGGAGAGGATTCCAAATCAGCAATTCACTTCGAGATACTCGAACAACCAATCCCGTATAAACCGGATTCTTATTCACCTCCATGGTATCTACCAATTTGCTTAATAAATGCGAATATAGAACCGATTAACCTTAAATAGTATTTCATAGGCAATACCAATTTCTGTTGCTGATTGACGTTTCCCAAAACCATTGATCGCACTTTATTCAATTTTGGATAAAGATAAAGACGTGCCCAGAACTCAGGGGGACACTATTTGAATTTCGTAACGGAAAAATAAATAAAGGGAAATGATAAGTAAATATGCACTGTGCAGCAATTAATCCGGGTTATCAATCAATCCACCATCACTGATGAAGCATGTTGAAGAGCTCTTTCTTTCGAGTATCCGGCAAAAACCCAACCGCTTAAATAACAAACTGTTACTATTCTATCTCAATCGTATAAAGATTTAAATTCAGCATACCGTTCCAACGGCTCGCCTCCAAAAAAGTGTGAAACTCAGCGCTCGAATTGTAGAGAATAGCATTGTGCTCCTCTGGAGAGAGGGGTTCGATCTCTGAACAAAAGAAGTACACAGCAAACGGAAATAGTAGATTAGGAAAACCTTCGTATTGGATGGGAACATCCAACTTGACCGGGAGTTTCTGGTTCATTGGAATAACTGGAACAGGCCCACCAATGGGAGCCATTGGCCCGGGATGAATGATATGAGCAGGTTGAAACTGCAATGGGTTTTGAATCCAAATGTGACTACAATGTATTACCGGATGCATGAAGGCATTTGGCGGATACGCATTGCCAACCATCAACGGCTGTCCACCGAACTGTTGTCCAGTGGCCGGACTGCCAAAACCGGCCATTCCATGATTAGGCGCCAATTGTGCGCCGTATGGAGTTGCAAGAGCCATCGCTGTACCTGCCATTCCATAGGGCACCGTCCCCATCATCGGCATTGTTTGCATCGGCGCTGGAGGGGAATGGAAAAGAAGAAACGCAAAATATTTACCAAATCCACCCGCATTTGGATAACCAGGACCAAGTAATCCTTGACCACCATGGCCGCCTCCATATCTTCGCTCGTTAGGTCCACCACGCGCCTAAAAACTTAAAATTTGATAAAAATTGAAAAAATAGAACCTTGGGTCTAGCCAGTTTGAGAAAGAGTTCTCTGTTATGAAACTTGTGTTTGTTCAATTCCACCTGGAAATTTTTCAAATAAAATTATTTATTTAAAAAATGTTAACCAATGCACGCTGTTGATCAGTTTCAGAAGTGAAACGCACAAAGCCCTGCTCTTTGGATGACCCATCTTCATGTCTATAGACTTTTGCACCGCGGCAAGACATATAGCGTTCGCCAAAAAGCTGACAAGGAGTCTACCAATTTGTAGTCTTTTTTAAAAAACCTACACGAAAGAGTGCCACATCATCCACGTCTGGAGCCAAATTGTTCACGAAGAGGTTGTACTCAATTGACCTAAAATGAAATAACGAGTCAAATCTAACAAACAAATTGCTAAAACATATGGTGCGGCGAATTTGCAAAAGCCAAGTTAAAGCGCGAAGTTCCAGAAGGGTCATTTGGCAGCTAAATCTAATTGGTTATGAGGTATATAAATTAACGGAAAAACCGTCATTCCATTCACACGTAGCATAGCAGTCCTGGCAGTTTGATCATCACGAAACTCGACAAAGCAATAGGTATTTCGCTAAAAGTTCGTTTATGGAGGTCGGTAAAGAGGAGTTGGGACCCAAGATCCCTGTTCAACCAATTTGACGTTTGTAATATCGGCCGCATTCTCGCCAAAAGCTTCGCGGATAAAATTCGCATCCCACTCTGGCTTCAAATCTCCCATCCAAAGCGTTGATTCAGGCGGACAAAGTGGCACTTGTTGGACTCCAGCTGTAGCAGAAAAATCTTGTTGTTGAGGTATCATGATTTATTTTGACCCTAAAATGTAATCATTTTAAATATGTCATAGGCCAATTCAAAAGCACTAAATTTATCTCAGAATATGGAATTGAATCTTATTATTTCTTTATGTATTATCTGTAGGGCATGTAAAAATATGGGATCCCATATTTTTTGCGCATACTTAGAAACGTATAAAAAGCACAAAAAAAGCATTTCTAGCTTGGTTTGAAGTCAAAATAACGACTTTTTATTCTCATATTTCGCGATTTTCGCCCATATTCCCATATTGGTCCCATATTTCGCGGTTATGCCCATATTTTTCGCCCATATTCTTCAAAATTTCTAGAAATTTCAGCCAAAATGCCACCAAAAAAATAAATTAAGCGTTTTATCCAGGGTTTTGATCGGACGGTGGCATGAAAAAGGTACAAAACGACTAAAAAGTACATAAGGGGAAAATAGGAAAATACCTATGAAAAAAAGGACGCTACAAAATTTGAAATTTATCGACTATAAAAATTCAAAATCGCGCGTTTTTCCTTTTTTTGCCAGATTTTAACTCGACTCGAGAAATTTTGGCCGACTCGACTCGAAACTCGACTCGAGTTTTTTGCCATCTGGCCGCAAACCCTGGCAGCAGGGGAAAATTTTGGGCTTTTCTGTCGGCGCTCGGCGCAGGTCAATTTTTGAGACTTTTTTCTGCGCCTCCTCTCACTTGATGCGATGTTGAGCGTCCTTCTCGACGTACAAGTCTATTCTTGCAGATAATCGAATGAGTTTCTCAATGAAAAACCTTGAAATGTATCTCATCTGCCATTTCAGCCAAGAATGAAGTTTTTCGCCCATTTTACACAAATATCACTTGTAAAATTCGGTAAATTTATGCCCATATTTTGCAATTTTTTGCCTATATTTTGGCTATACTCCCATATTTACGCCCATATTTTGCAATTTTTCGCCCATATTTTTACATGCCCTAATTATCTGATTGCAATGGGAATTTGAGGTCTGAACGTCTATTCGAATCCTAATTCTCCGATCCGATGATTGACTGTTGTCTGTCTCGCTCCCCTCCTCCTCACCTTCCGCTCCCGCTCCATGTGCATTGTGCATGCCTTTCTTTTTTAAGTTTTTTTTGGCGCGAAAAGAATATGTTAAATAATTTGAAATGGACGGAACTTAAATTTAAATTTTTAGTTTTATCATCTAATTTTCATTTGTTTAATCGTTTAATGTCAATGTTGTTTTTCTGAAGATACAGTAGGTGCTGGGCCAGCGGGGGAATATTAAGTTAATTCTGTGAAGCAACGGGCGAGGATGCAGGTGGCCGATAACCTCTACTTCTAGAGACCAACTCTCTAACAATAGCGAGAAAGTTGCTGACGCAGCACTTTCCGGAAATGGCTTCGTGAAAGATCTGTCCGGCCAACTTTTAACTTTTCGTCTTGGGCCAGAAAGCAAAAGTAACATAACATTATTCTGCCCAGGCAAATGCGTTTCCCCTAATTTCCGCTTGGTCCCTCCGATACATCATATCACCTGTTTGACATTTATTTCAGGTTTCCCACTTGCTGGTCCAATTTGTCGCCGATTTCTCATTTTCACCTGCCCACCCCCTTTTCAATCAGCCGTTCCCATTTCCCAAAACTCAAAAGTGCTGGTTTCTGATTCGTCCAGATTTTCTCGGTCCATTCCGTTCAGAATCGTGTTTATCTCGAAAACGTCCCTTCGGCTGCAGCCTGCGCACTCGGAGATTTATCCGTGCGGATTTTCTGGCTCTCCACTGCTGTTGGTACTCCGTCCTTAATCCGTTCCCCGAGCTCCCTGTTTACTCTCTCCTTCCTTTTTCGCTTTCCTCATCCTTTTGGTAGTTCGCGGAGGCACAGGACACAGACGACTGGTTGCACTGAGGAAGTGCGCAATCGGTTTGTGATGGCGGAACGACGCAATGGGCGAATGGCACAGCCAACGTAAACAGTTGAGAGGAGACAATTGCTCCTATCCTGGTCCTCTCATCACCTCATCAGTCATCAGTCTATGGCCGCCACTAAAAACAATAATGAATCGTATTGGTTTGGTTTGGGACACTGTTGTGTGCCTATTCTTCTTATTGTTTTGAGAATGCGAGACAGAAACAGTTGGTAACAATAAAAGAGTGCCGAGAAATGATTAATTCCTCTGAATCGAATTGCCGCCATTAGCCCCTTTTGGTGCATCTGAGCAAGAAGAGTACAAATTTGTTATTCGCCCACAGCAGCTAGGTAGTGAGTGTCGTGTGGGAGCGAGCCTTTTGGCCGCAGAAAAACTGAACTGAAATGGCGGGACTAATTGAGACCATGCTCAAATATCAGTTGCAAGCCGGCACCGTTTGCATTCGTAGCAGGAGGGAGGGATGTGGTCAAACGGTCAAAGGTTGGACTACAAAAAACAATTTGCAAACGGAGAATCCGAAGGCCGAGGACTTCATTGTTAAACGTCAGTACCCATACCTAAACTATTTGACCTCCAACAGTGACCGAGGGCCAAATTCAAGGATAATGTCAAACGCTATTTGGGGCCTTGAACATTATTGTGTTTTAATCCCTTTTAATCCCAAGTTGTACTACCGTTCTTGAACACAAAAACAAATAATTGGGTTCTGGAGAACGTTATGTTAAGTGCGTGTGTGCTTTTTCGTTCATTCGTGTCCTGTCCACGTCCACGAGCCAAGAACATCAAAATACAAATTTCTCCCCGCACTTCTGTGCTGTGCATTTCTGAGTGCCGGCCGATTGGGGATTTGGCGCCGTCTATCTGCCAACCGGCCATCATCCAAATCCCTTCCCTCCCCGCCTTGTGCAATTCCGCCAATCTTTGGTGTGCCACTTGGCGAATGTCGGAATTAATGTCGGCGGGATGAACACAGACGTTCGCGAGAGTTGTGGACGAAGCAGGTGAAAGCGGGTAGCGAGAAAAACAGGCGGAATTGCGCAAGCGGATGGAGGACGGACTCCGTTTGCAGGGGTGGGCCGTGTCATTTGCTTTGCAGAGGACGCGAGGGACGAGGGCGCGGATGTTTTGTGTGCGAGTCTCCTGGCTGGGAGCCGACCACATTTGGCGCAGGAATGTGGCACGGCTCTGTGCGAAAACAACCGCATCGGGATCCGCAGCCTTTGCCAAATCCCGGTTTATCCGCGCCATTCCTGTGCAGCGGCCTCTGTCCCCCTTAGTTTTGGGCATGGCCAGTGCTTTTTGGTTCCCTCCTCATTCCACCGCAGGAGCGCATTTCGCCATTGGGATTGGGCACAATCTGCCGTTGGAACAGGGTTGCGGCCCAAAACGGAGTTGCGTCCTGCGTGCGCCAAAAATATCGCCTTTTGGCCGAAAATGTATGTGTGCCCTCTGGTTTGAATGAACAATGGGATTGGTCGTTCACCGGGTCTTTGGCCAACCATTTGGGGCAAAAACCCGATGTGTCAGCATTTTGGCAGAAGTCGGAACGGAGGAGAAGCAGAAAAGTTCACACACCCTCACCCGGTACACAATCGCTTTTTAAACACCGACCGACCACACATTCTCACGCAACTTTCCGGTCAACCTCCAAAATGGGCTCTTTATGTTCTGGTCGCCCAAAAATAATGCAAAGAATTCGATTAAACTGGTTGTCCTGGCCAATTCTGATAAAATGTTTTAAACGCCTACAAAGGAGGATACCATACGCCCCCTTACTCTTGGGAGTGCCCTTTTCTGCTTAATTACTTCCCCTTTTGTAAATTGACACTACTACCTAGTCATGATGGCCCCCAGAATTATAGTCCTAAAGGAGCAAAAACAAATTAGCAAGCCTAAATTGGCGGTCGCCGTTGTTTTGTGCCTTGCAGCGCGCATTTCCGGCAATTCATTTGGGGGGCCTCTCGCATTTCCCGAAACACCCTCTCCCCTGCCAGGGATGTTTAATCCACTATGCAGTCCCCTTGTCCGTCCATTTTTGGCGCATCTCCTCTCCACATGCGCCTCCAATGACCAAATCCGGCCTCGTCATATTCTCTCACACGGGGCCAACGCACAGGGCCAGCCAGATACACTCAATCGTGTGCGCGCTTTTGCCTTTTGAAAATGCGAGGAAACCGCCGCCATTCATCACGGGCATCTGTTAATGGGGAAAGGGCGGAAGGGGGTGGGCCCACTCGCGCACTTCCCCTCCCCCAACTCCCCACGGCGCCGCCCTATAAATGGCCGGCCGTCGCAATATACAAATAAGCGGGGCCGCGGAGGGGCGAGACTGTTCCCAGAGCGGGGCCTGATTCACTCGTTTCCCAAACATCCTATTCCCGACAGAGAGTCGGTCCCTCTCCCTGCCCTTCCCCGACAGCCCGGTTGGTTCTCCTCGGACGCTGATCTTTGGTGTTTTGCACAAAAGTTGACACAAAGTCGCAAATGAGCGCGGATGGGGGAGGATTAGGCCCCACCCCGCACTCTGTGTGGTGTTTTGATGTGCGCCGAAACAAAGCATTTGGGCAGGAAATCCTTTTCGGTGCTTTTCGCCAGTTCCAGCGGGGATTATTAACCTAGGGATAGAATAAAATGGCGCACCAAACACCAGAACAGCTCCCGCTGCCCAGACCCAATTTGGCTCCATTCAACAATTGTGCCCAAGTGCAGTGCCCATTCCAGGCCAAACCCACAACCCCAAATGCGCCAGTCAGTCCTCCTCGCATTCCGATTCGCCCTTCTCGTCCCCATCGCCCTCTCCGTCTTCGCCCACCGTCCGAATGCCCAGCACCGCCTGGACCTGGACACTCTGCAGCTGGTCCAGCAGGAGGAGGAGGAGCTAGAAGACGTGCGGCGGCAGCAGCCCGTGGTGGAGGTGGTCTTCGAGGGCCCCGAACCGGAGGACCCCTTCCCCTCTTCTTCCTCGTCCTCTGCTTTCCCTGCCTCCGCCTCGCGTCCAAACATCGTTGTGCTGATGGTCGACGATCTCGGCTACGGCGATCTGCAGGGCTATGGAAATCCCACGCAGGTAAAAGCGCCCATTTTTGCGTTTGGAATCGCTCACAAAGGAGTGGACGCCGGTGGACGACCTCATGGCCGAGGGAGTGCGCTTCACCAACGCCTACGCCGCCGACTCGATGTGCTCGCCGAGCCGGGCAGGCTTTATGACGGGTCGTCTGCCCATCCGCCTGGGAGTGGTGGGCGGCAACCGCGTGTTCCTGGTCACCGACACAGGAGGGCTGCCCCGGAATGAGCCGACCCTGGCGGAAATGTTGAGGGAGAACGGTGGGGAGGGAATGGGAAGGGGCAGAGCCAGTGAATGTGTGGGTGTGTGCCTGCAGGGTACCTCACCGGGATGGTGGGCAAGTGGCATCTGGGCATCAACAAGTTCAACCACTCCGACGGGACCTACCTGCCCAGCAGACGCGGCTTCGACTTTGTCGGACTGAACCTGCCGTTCACCAACAACTGGGAGTGCGACGAGACCAGGGACTACTTCCCGCACGGCCCCAACCCGCTCAAGTGCTTCCTGTACAGCGGGGACAAGGTGCCAAACACAAACCGGCTCTCGCCCCACCACCACCCTCCCTTCACATCCAGATTGTGCAGCAGCCAATCCGCTTTGACAACCTAACGGAGGATTTGCTCGCAGATTGGCGCCGCTTCCTGGAGGGGCATGCATTGGCCAGTCCTGAGCAGCCCTTCTTCTTCTACTTCTCCTACCCGCACGTCCACTCGACCCAGTTCGCCAACGATCTGTTCCGGGGCAAGTCGGAGCGCGGTCTTTTCGGCGACAACCTGAACGAAATGGCCTGGTCCGTGGGCCAAATCATCGGCGACCTGCGCAAGTACGGGCTCGACCGGAACACGCTGGTGGTAATGCAATCGATCCGGTCGCAGTGGAAAACTGTCCTGCAGGTGTTCATGTCGGACCACGGACCGCACCAGGAACTCTGCAACAACGGGGGCTCCACTGCGGGTCTGAAGGGCGGAAAGTCGAACTCGTGAGTTCGAGGGTATTGCTTGCAAAATTGACTGAAACTGAACAGGTACGAGGGCGGATTCCGCATTCCGTTCGCCACCTGGATGCCGGGCACTGTTCGCCAGGGAGTGGTGTCCAACGAGGTGATATCCTCCCTGGACCTGTTCCCCACGTTCGAACGGATCGCCCGAGCGGGACGCGATCGGCCGATTGGAGACGACTTTGAGGAGTATCGTCCCCGGCGAACAATGGACGGCATCGACATTTGGCCGGAGGTCAGGGCATTTTTGTCATTCATTTTAGTCAATGTTCGCTGCAGCTGCTCGGCTATTCGGCGGCCGGTGGACAACCCTACAACGATGTGAAGCACCATCTGAGCCGGATGGACGTGCCGCTCAGTGAGCGCCGTCCGCTCTTCTTCTACTGCAACAAAAACCTGATGGCCATCCGCTGGAGCAACTACAAAGTGAGATCGAACAGTGAATGTGCAGGGGTCAACCCATTCCCGACAGGTGCACTACATGACGTCGCCCATCTTCAAGAACTTCACCAAGGACCCGAACCTGGAGGAGTTCTGTCCCGGGGGAAAGCCAAGAGCGGACTGGTGGGCCAACGAATGATTTGCCTACTTTTGAACGTTTCCCTCAGGTACGTCAGCCAAACATGCCCCGAGAGCCAGCTGATCCGCCATGACCCGCCGCTAGTGTACGACCTGTACCGCGACCCGTTCGAACTGTACCCGCTGGTGGAGGCGGACGACGCGGACGGGACCGTGGCTCGGGTGCGCGCCAAGGTGGCCAAGATCCTGGCGGAACACCGCGACTCCGTTGTGGAGGTGCCCGCCCAGCTGGGCCACTTCAAGCGGGAGGTGACCCCGTGCTGCAACCCGCCCAAGTGCAAGTGCGACTATTTGAGCGGAGGGATCGACGTAATGGACGGAGACGATGAGCAATGACAAAATATCATGTAGTTTCGCCATCATTTTGGAGCACTCTTCCCCAAACCATTATTTGCATATTTGTGTCGTTTTGTCCGCATTCGCACCAGATGATCATCCCCATTTTTACTTCTCTCCCCTCCCACCATTTCATTATACTATATTTGTTTTTGTTCTCTCTTTTGGCTGTAAAATAAATAAATATTTTTCAATGCCCAATGTTTGTTTGCACTGTCGTCCATTCACATTCGCTTGGAGAGAGTCAGCAGAGTTTGCACGTTTTGCCGCAGTAAATGCGCTTCACGTCCCTAGAGTAGAAGCGCGTGGAACAAAATCCGCGGTAGCGGCGACAGCTGAACGGAGGAAAGCGACTGGAGTGGTGGAAGGGACTGATCCGGTGGTTCCAACCGCGGGTCGCGGTCCATGCACACCGAGGCGGAGCCGCACAGTCCGCACTGGACGGGACAGTTCAGATACAGCCAGGGCAGCTGCTAAACGGAACACATTCTGTTCTCGTCTATTCCTCTCTCCTGCTGCTCTCACCCGCACTCCGTTCGTCCACTGCGTTGCGGTGGGGCTCGGACAGCGCTGACGGCAAGTGTCCGCATTCTTGTCCGTTTTTCCGCCGCACTGGAACGCGAACAGCGTGATCAGACGCTGCAGCATCAGGGTCCGACGCGACACCCACTTGCGACGGGGCTTCGGCTGAGCGGGACGCGCGGTGGTGGTCGTTGTTGTCGTCGTCGTGGTTGTTGTGGTTGTTGAAGTGCTGCTCGAATTCAGTGCCAACTTCTCTGCAATTATCGCGTCTTTTAAATTCCCCCGAGTTTCTAGCCTTTCTCGTCCAGATGTTGCCCAAATGCCACTCGGATTTCGTCTGTTTGGTGGAATTAAGGCAGTCATTTTTTTACAATACAATATATTTTTCCCGCAACTAATTATTAATTACTAATTAATATATATGTACCTAGTATTATTTTTTCCAGCAACATTGAAAAATAGGCAAATTAGGCCGATCTGATCATCCATTTTGCCAAATTTGAAATGTCATAACATTTATTTTTGTCGGTGTTACCTTCGAGATGCTTCAGTTCCTCCAATTCCTCTAAAAAACTTGGATGATGCGTGCTGAGTTCTTCTTCTGCCTCCGAAGAATGAATAAACAGAAGCAAAGTGATGGCGAACATCGAGACGAATTTTGGGGACATTTTTGACGGAAAGGCAAACGCGGATTGAGTGAACAAAGTGGGCACATGCGCTTAAATGCCCCACTTTTGCCTCGTCTTGTTTGGACAGCTTGATTAATTTAAATTGAAATCGGGACAAAGGAAGGAAGACCTGAGGACGCAAGTCAAACAAACACTTTTTAAATGATTGTCACCAAAGTAGCTTTATCCTCTAACGATAGTGTTTTCCAATTGTATTCTCTTCTACCACGGCGGCCTTCCCCCGTCCACGATAAATGGCCACGCGCGCTGCCTGTAAGATGGGATTGGGCCCCAGCCGCCCCATCCGCCGTGGCCCCAGATGAATTTGTTGGGCCCTATCCAGCAGCCTCGATAGACTGCAGGAAAGGGGAACAGTGGTGGAACAGGAAGCGGCTGGAAGTGGGTCAAAAAGTCAAAATTTGAAAAATGGAAGAAGCGGCACCTGTTGGAGCGGTTGTGCGGACTCTGGCGTTTCCCTCTTGGTGCCTTCGATATTGTTGTCTTTTCTCACTTCTTCGCATGCCCTCTCCAGCAAACTTATTTCCTTCCGCAACAACGGCGACTCGCTGTTCGCATCGGGCGAGGCGGCCGATGGGGCACGACTTGCGGGTAAACTGCCAATTTGGGATGCAGTCAAATGATGGGTGGGCAGTGCCGAAAGTGTGGTGAACACCTTCAGATGGTTATTCGCCTTTCGGGCGAGTGCCTCTCGCAATTGGCCGTCTTCTTGGAGGAGAATCTAGCCCCAAATATTGACTGATCAGTAAACACAATCCGTTCCACCCAACCTCATGCCCACTGTCATTTTTGAATGCCAAATTGCCGCGAAATACGGGAATTTCCTCGCGAACTCGTTGACTTAGGGTCTAAAAAGAATGAACAATATGGTGCGTAATACTACTTGATTCGAAGTTTGAACTGACTTCGTACAGATTGCGGTTAGGATCCAAATGAAACTTGGCTTTCTGACCAAAGTGATTCCACGTGACATGTACATATTTACTGTTGCTGATGTTCTTTTGTTGATGGGCAGTGCCAGTGGGTGAAATTGTAGACGTCTCGATGCTGATTTCTTTGTTATGCAAAGGTTTGGAAACTGTGTCGAATACTGCTTCATGAATACGTGCCTCGTGAGGCTTGTAGTCAGACATTGTTCAAAAGCATAAATTCTCGGCACAGACCTGTTTTTTGTGTGCGTAACTAATGCGGGATCCAACAGCAAACTCTCATTTTTATCAGCTGACTCAATTCTTTTCTCTTTTCTTTGAGCGTCAGTCAGTGTACCCCACGTTCACCTTTTCTTCAACAATCGTCTCCATTCAAGTTTGTTTGCACTTTGCTTAGCGGTTAGGTGAATTGTAGAGGGAGTGCGGGACGTGCGGACTTCTTATTTATCTCAATTTTGGCGCATTTGGCAAAATGCACAAAACATTAACATGAAAAACTAAACATGAGCCGATTAGGCTACCTCTGCTGGACGTGGGACCTTGGGAACAGGAACCGCCGAAACTGAGACGCTGAGATGACGAGATGAGACATTAGACTTTAAAATGGAAAAATGAGAAAGGAAACCGAAATCAGGTGTCGGTCTTTACTACTTGCATAGTTCTATTTAGATTTTGTGCTTTCATAGAACTTTATTAGAAAAATTATGTTAGTGTCTCGTGCCTCCACATCCAATCCATCACGCTTGTGCAGAATTGTCAATAATTCATCATACTCCGCTGGCACATTTACCAAATATGAGCAGACTAGGCATAGGCATTTTGTAAGTTTATCGCCAAAATTTTTATTTAGAGGAATGGATTAAATTTGTCAGGCTAAACAAATACGAAAACAGTTTGGTGGTCGATTCGACAGGCCAAAAGTGCGAGCACAGATCGAGGATCTGGTTGTGCCGCAGACAGTGCCGCTTGAAAGGTATGCCGATTTCGAGGTAATTCCGAATTTCTCGCAGCCATGTTATTTTCCGCCCACAATCAGTTGGAGGGCGTGCAAACTCAGCTCTCTTGGCAATTCATTTCGACGGTTATGGACCAGTTTTCGCGCCAAACGCACATTCGAGAATTGGCCGCCGAACAGAAGATAAGTGGACGTCTGTTTGAAAAGGCATTTCAGAGCTTCAGGTAAAAACAGCTTTATTGGAGTTTATCACCCGGCTTTATTAGGTTGTACTGCTGTTCCGAGAACAGAGGTCCACACAGCATAGAGCCAGCACTCAGAGTTGTGCTGAGCGATATCAAGAATCAAGGTGGCCCTACGCTTTTAAAATTAATAAGTAATAACATTTCCGGTCCAGAGCAGAGTGTGGACGCCCTTTATCCTCTTTTTGTGAAGCACGCGCACAAAGTGTTTCCCCATTTGAGCTGCATTAAGGAATTGCAGACCATCTCAGATCTCACCAAACCGCACAATTGGTACCCCGTGGCCCGGGAAATCCACCGAAAAGTCGTATTCCACGCGGGTCAGTTTTTGATTTGCAATCCCCACTTTAATCGCAACTCAGGGCCGACGAACAGCGGGAAGACCTATGAAGCATTGCAGGTCTTGAAAAATGCGAAATCCGGAATGTACTGCGGTCCGTTGCGGCTTTTGGCCGTGGAGGTGTATCAAAAGATCGCTGACGCGGGTACTTTGATTTCCATCAATCTGATTGTCTCTTTGGGCCTATTTCAGGGATTCCATGTGATATGCTTACGGGCGAGAATCGCTATTACGCCTTCGGACCGGACAATCCCGCGCCACATCTGGCCTCGACGGTCGAAATGATGTCCACCGAGAAAAGGCGGGAAGTGTGCGTGATCGACGAGATCCAGATGCTCAGAGATCCACAGCGAGGGAGTTCTTGGACAAGGGCGGTGCTGGGAGCACCGGTCGACGAGGCAAGTAGAAAATGCAAATGCCCGGCTTTGAATCCAATTCTGTTGATTTAGCTCCATTTGTGCGGTGAAGAGGCGGCCATTGACATTGTGTGTCGAATTCTGGACCCAATCGGAGAGCATGTGAGTGTGAACCGTTACAAGCGAAAGGGCGATTTGGTGGTGATCAGCACACACGGACTGCGAGACTTGTCCAATTTGGAGGTCTGAATGGACCGCCCATACGTGTAAATACATCTGGTTGCCACGTTAATTTTCTAGGCCGGCGACTGCGTGGTCCAATTCAGCAAGTTGGGGATATTGCAGACAGCGCGCAAGGTCAAAAAGGTGCACAACAAAGATTGCGCAATCATATTCGGCGACTTGCCTCCGGAGACAAAGCGTCAGCAAATAGAACGCTTTAACGATCAGAATGACCCCTGCAAGATAATGATTGCAACAGACGCAATTGGGATGGGCATGAATCTCAACATAAAGAGGTTTGGGTGTGCTTGTCGGTTTTCGGATTGAAGATTTATTTGCTTGCAGGGTCATTTTCTCGTCTCTCACCAGGGCATCTGGCGATCTGTTTCCCAGCTATTTTGTGAAGCAAATCGCTGGCAGAGCCGGCCGGTTCGCTTCTGCCTACTGCATGGGCGAGGCGATGACGCTGAAGGACGACGATGCCAAGTTGCTCGCTCAGTTGATGAACGAGCCCATTGAGCCGATCGATAAGGCGGGGATTGGACCCACTTATGAGCAGATTGAGGTGATTTTGGATCGCCAAATTTGATACAATCCCATCATTCTTTCCCTCCGATCAGATGTTCGCACTGTACTTGCCCAAGTATTCGTTGGTGCAACTCATCGACATTTTCACGTCGATTTCCACCGTTTCTGACGAATTCTTTCTGTGCATGGCCCAAAACCTAAAGAATCTCGCCACACTCATAGAGCACATTCCACTCTCACTCAGGGTGGTACAACCTGTACTGGGATTTATGATTCTGATCCATTTCAGGATCGGTACACGTTCTGCATGTGTCCCGTTGGCTCGGGCAGTAGACCCTTTCTTAACTCCTCTTACGTGAAGATGGTCAGACGCTACTCGGACGGCAATGCCATAACCTTCGAGTGGATGCGTCGTTTGGCCGAACCTGAGCTGAAGCTGGCCAAGAAAATTGACGAATTGAACCGACTGGTGGACGTGCACGATTTTTTGGACACCTACCTTTGGCTCAGCTACCGACTGGAGGCAAATTGCCACGCAAAATGATGAATGGTGTGTTTGTAATTTCAGGACTACTATCCGCACAGGGAAGAAGTTCGCAAATTGAAACAGCAATTTGCGAGGCTGATCCACGAAAGCCTGGAATACTTGATGGAAGTGTCGGTGGACACAGAGACAATGGGTGCCGGCATTCAGAGCACAGCAAAGAAGGGCAAGGGCGAAAGGGGAGAACGTCTGTTCGAAGAGTTCATGGGGAATGTGACTGCGAGGCTGAAAAAGCGGAATGAGAAGCTGGCTATGAAGACGGGAGAGGGAGAAGAAGAAACGAGTGGCAAGCGGGAATCTCCGCCGAAATTGACTGAGAGCGACGAGGAAACGGATCCCGAATTGGCCAGAAAGAAGCAGCGCCAGTTTGAGAAATTGGTTGCGAATATCAGAAAGCAGAAAAGCAAACCGCCCAAATGAAAAACAATATAGCCGAGTGATTATGATTGCCCTTGTGCTTAAGCAGTTTCTTTGTTTGTTTTTTTGATTAGTTGTTGAAGTTTGGACCGCTAACTTTTAATAATAGTTTCACTAAAATGAAAGTTAATCACTAATCAGTAATATATAAATAAATTTAAGAATGAATTTATATGATAATTTAAACTTTCCAATTTGTCGTTTAACTTTACAAAATTGCATTTTACACAAAAAAATATATGTACTTTTAAAACAATTTACTTATATCCTGAATTAAATCTTAGTTTTGATTTTGACGCTTCCAAAATGGACGATGGATGCGAAGAGCAGCAATTGCAGGAGATCGAAGCACTTGAGGTATCGAGTGTTGATTGAGTAGAATGATTAGTATATTTCAACTTCTCTCAAGTCCATGTACTCGAATGAGCTGAACGTCATCTGCAGAACGTACCCGAATATCAGCGCGGAAATAGAAGTGCGAATTGAATCGGTGGGTTTTAAAATAAGCGTAAGATCGCAATAGGATGTTGAAAGGCAGAATTCGAGGAATTGTTTGGCAAAGACACGGCAATACTCCGAACCACTCTTCCGGCCGAATATCCGAATTGTGCCCCGAAAATTGACCTGCCTGATTTTGACGGTGACAGCGAGGGAAGGGAACACTCTTTGCCGGGCCTACGCGAGATGCTGGAAACGGAGGTGCGCGAAGAGTTGAAAAGAGTGGCGGAGGAGAGCATTGGAATGCCGATGGTGTTCTCGCTGGTCAGCGGGTTCCAAGTCAGTTGAAATTTCCCGGAAATGGGGATAGAAGCTTTTCCCTGCTGAACTGTTCTATATCTCTTCCCATTATTTAGGAATCACTGGCGCAAATATTCGAAAACTACTTGAAGAACAAAGAGGAACTGGAACGGAAGAGGATTGAGCAGAAGGAAAAGGAGGAATTGGCCCGATTCGAAGGCAAAATTCTTGTTGCCAAATTTGCCTGACAATTTCATTTTAAGGAAATCGTGTGTCCGTTGAATCCTTTAACAACTGGAACAAGGCGTTCCTGGAAGAAGTCAGAGCAAAGAAAGCCAAGGAAGCCAAAGTTGGAGACCCTTTTGGAATCTATCAAGAACAAACGGTTTAGAATCAAGATTCCCAAAAAGTCAACCGATTGACAGGGAGGCAACTGTTCCTGGCCGACCGATCGCTGGACATTTCAGATCTCCAGTTCCTCGAGAACCACAAAGAGGGAAGTGTCGAAATTGATCAGTCCCTTTTCGAGGTAGGCAATCGAAAGTCACGCAATAGAGAATAAATAAATATTTTGCAGGAGGAGCTGGACCTTGAAAGCGACGAAGATGACGAGGATTATGTGCCTGAGGAGGAGGAGGAGTGAAAGTTTTGTCAGAATTTACCGAAATTGTTGTATGCAAAAACAACCAACTGTTTTGTTATTGCTTATCACAGTTATAAAAGTGGGGATATCACATTTCATCGTGAATTGATATGAATTTTGCACCTTCGTTATGAGGGACTGCCACCCTTCTGGGCAGAGCACGCAGTAGAAAAACAGCGTCATCCAGTTTGTAATAGGGCTGGGCTAAGTCTCCCTCGCAGAGGTACGGCAACTTGGTCCAGCTCAGGACCTGGAAATCTGCCGGACTCAGCGTGTTCCGAACAAAACTGGACACCCAATCCTCGAAGCTGGTTCCGCTGGCGCTGATTACCGATTCTGAAGCAGCAGAAGTGAACATGTTATTTTATTATGGTGTTTTTGGTTCTTACTGGCCATGTTCCCCGTCTTCTTGTGCGTGTTGAATTCGACATATTGCCGAATGGGGATGACGATCGAGAGCAGCACGTGACAATTCGACTCTAGCGAAATTTGGTGCAGTTGTATGAGGAGTTGCCGCGGATCTTGATGCCTGTCAAGGAGATTCAGCGCGGACACGAGGTTGTATGGGCCGCTTTGCAGCCATTTATCGGACGGGATTACCGTAAACCCACGTTGTGCCAAACGCCATTCCATTACCGAAAAGAGAATTCGAACGTAAGTAAAAACGATAAGAAATATTATAAGCACTCATCTACTTTGGACACTTCAACTGCACTGATTTGTGCATAAAATGTTTTGAACGACTCCGTAACTGCCCCGTCGCCCGCTCCGATATCGATCATTCGGCCATTCGGAGACCAGTCGTCGGGAGTGCCGAGCAGTGAACGCAAGTGATTGTGTGAAAAAATGAACATCCCGCCTCGCCCCAGAAGGCCGTTGATGCTCGTTTTGGTGAGGAACAGCGAGAGAAGGGAGGTCATCATCGAATAATAAACCTGAACAGGCGTGAGGATGTTTCATCGCTCTAAAAATAAAGAGAACCTGTAAACAGAAGCTATTGCTAATAGCGAGCGAATTCTTCAGGAATACATCCGTTTCTTGGTCAAACTGTGAGATTCGGAATGTCGCCCTCAATTCCGGGTCAAGTGCATTCACATCAACAGAGTACCAGTGGTCTCCTAAGTATAGTGGAATGGCAAATTTTGTTTTATCGATACCAATCTTTTGGCCCACTTTGATTGTTTGAAAATAGAGCCTGATCCGTTGAACTCTTTTCTATCATCAAGCGGACAAACTGATTCCTGTGCCACATCGCTTAAATGGAGTAAAACATGCGATTGATTAGAAAATAGAGAAAAATTCAAATTGTGTCTAAACATTAGTTCGAAGTTAATAATAAATTAATTCACATTTTATTGCACATTTATATGAAATGGGGGGAGTTGGACTTCAACAACGGGAACAGCGGAGACCATCAATTCGATGGCGTTGCACTCAGCCGGCAGCAAGTGCTGTTGCTGCTGTTGGTTTCTGCACACGCCTTTGAGGATCAGCTGCTGCTCGTTCTGGCGCTGCGCCTTCCTCGTGGCGCGAAGCCACTCGGACTTTTGTGTCTCCAACAAGGTGTGTGCTTCCATTGTGTGCCGGTTTTTGGCCGTGCGAGACAAATAGTTGTAGCGCTTTCGCATTTCTTGGAGAGAGGGGTGTATCGTCCCTTGAGCGTGTTCGTCCCCCACGAACAGGGCCGGATCGTAGCACTCGGAATCGCGCAGCAAGGACACTTAAGTGGGGGATGAGCACGGGAATTGTGCCAAAACTATGGCACCGATCGTGAGGAACCCTCGCGAGCGCTGCTGCTCGCTGCCTGCTTTACTGGCGCGCTGTCTCTCTTCCGCTCGTGCCACCTCTCTCTTCGCCATCTCCTGAATCCGCTCTCTGTCCAGTCGATGCTCTTCGAACAGTTCTCGCCGCCGCTTCTCTTGTTCCGAATGCAACTTTTGCAGGGAAAGAGGCCATTTTGACTTTGAAACTGGCTTAAAATTAAACATTAATAAAATTTCAATTAAAATACTTACTTCTATAGAATTGAACGCATTTGGTTCGGGTTTTAGCTCGTAAACGTGCTGCAGACTTGTGCCCTCCAATTTTTCTGCCACCAGCTCCAAATGGCTCTTGTACTGGTTGGTCCACTTCTCCAGAACCTGTTTAAATTTCCGGCGTATTATTGCACTAAACAACCAGTAATTAATTGACCATGGTTTCAAAACCGACACTCTGTTCCAAACTGTTCTTGGAGAAAATCGTAATGGCTGCTGAGAGCTGCTTCTGTGCTTTCTCAGCAGCTGCGTTTTTCGCCAAATCAGCTGCCGACTGCTGCGCAGCCTCGTCGCTTTTGCGAACCTCGCTCCGATAACTCTTCTCCTCCAGTGCGTCCGCAGCACTTCTCAACGTGTCCTCTTCTTCCAAAATTCCAACGCTTTCTGCTCCCGTCCCCCCTCGATGACGTCGTTTTCGGCCAACAGGCGAATCCTCCGCCTCCGGATTGGCTATTTGTCGAATGCGACTTCTAACCAAATTGATAGTCAATTTTGATGAAATTTCGTCACACCTTGTCAATCTTTGCTGCTCATCCTTTTTGGAGCCGTAACCCTGTCTCCGTCCGGCCCCTCCTATCCGGCCTCCCCTCCGTCTTGAAAACGTAGACACTTGTGCACTGCCCTCGTTGCCTTCTTCACTTGGCGTTTTCAGCAATGAAATTCGCAATGGGGGAACCTATGGTTGATCATAATCCGGATTTGAAATTTTGAAGTGTTTATTTACCTTTTTCTGCTCTTGAACCAGCACGCTTGTTGAGGAGGAAGATTTTTCGTCTTCTTTCTGCTCCTCTTCTACCTCTTCCTCCTCAATTCCGCGTTCATCCACCTCATCTTCATCGTCTTCATCAACAACTCCTTCTTCATCTTCAACATCTTCTCTTTGTTTGTCTGCTGTCTGTTTTTCGCCCTTTTTCTGGTTTTGCGAAATTGGCAGATCTGTCGAATCTATGATGTTCGAATCCGCTGCTGCGGCCAATAATTTTTTTGCCAAGATGGCTGTTTTGATTCTTTTATGCGGAGGTGCATCAACTGAAATTTATTTTCATGTCTGGCGGATAAATAAACAATTCTCTAACTCATGCTTTGGATCGATGAGGAGGATGCACTCTTTTGTTGCAGCGTGATGGAAGAAGCAAGCGGAGAAGATGCAAAAAAGCCGATAGAACTCGGTGCATTGCTCTCTTCCGGACTGCTATGAAATTCGTAGACATCGTTTGATGACGGTGCAAATTTTGCTGCCGAATCGACCTTCAATTGAAGAATTGTCCCGCTTGAAGAAGGGGTCGCACTTCGACTTGCCAGCTTTTTCCGACTATTTCTACACTTTAAACAGGATTAAACACATCGCATCAAACCCTGGTCCACTGTTCGATGGCGTCTGTACATTTGTTCCAAGATTGGTGTACACTGGAATCTTGGGGCTTGAAATTGGAGGAGGATGAACGGCAGATTCTACATTTGCAACTGAATTGGAATTCGTGCTTGACGATATCGAATCAGTTTGGTGTTCTTGTTTAGTGCTGGTGAAATCTAAATCCATTTTCCCTAAAAAAGATATGTAAAAAAAGTATCGGAAAAAGTGTAGTTTATGGGGATGTCACCAAATAGCCCAATTTATATACCATTCGATTCCTCTCGTCGAGCTGAGCACGAAT
>VAHH01000626.1:0-24649 GCA_013357305.1 Radopholus similis | reverse complement strand
TGATTGAATTCTTCCTCGCTAGACAATGTAATGATGTTTTGGTACTCCTGACATTTTCGTTTCGGTGTTGGAGGTTCGCTGTCCTCATCATTTTCAATCGCCGATTCGTAAATAATGCTGAATTGGCTAGAGCCTTGAATATTTGACATTATTCTGAAATAGTTAGACATAAACAGGCCTAATCTGTGATTATAGACTTGATCTGATCAAGCTTAGATAAATCTCCTTATTTTTTATAGTTGTGGTCTAATTAAATATGTTTTGTGGTCTAATTCAGTATGTCGTGTGGTCCATTTAATATTATCTCCATTTTTAAACTGAAAATTGCTTGGATTCACTTTGAGGCCCTACATTTGCCTTTTCCATTCATTCTTCCTCTGCAAATTGCAACAGGTGCAGAGAGTGCGTTTTGGGAGCCGAAAGTCAAATTGTGGTGTGCGAAAATAAAAGGACGGGCAGAAAATTTGGGGGCAAATCGAGTGGACACAACAATAAAAGGGCGGACGGGAAATGCGAAAAGGGGAAGGGGCTAATTAGAGGGGACGGAGGCTGGAGAGCCAACGGACGAGGAATGAACGGCGGTGGACACTGGACAGTGGCACCCCCACTCGGGGGCTGCGAACGGTGGTTCATTTTTGAAACCGAGAGATCCGGATTATTGCCAGTCCCGAGAGAGGTGACCTCCGTCCGCCTAATGCATGTCCACCGCCCCTTGTTGACTTTGCCCGCTTTGGTGCCCCAGCTGTCTGTCGCCAGTTGCCCTCTCCCCTGCCCCACCCTTGCCGAAAATTCCACGCGCAATGTGGCTGTCCAATGTTTGCAGCCAAAATGCGCTCAAATTCGATTTAACCTCGCGCCCATTACAGAATGGCTTCGCTTATCGCTTCTTTTCTGTTGGCTTTTTCCAATTTTGCGTATTAAAGTATTAATTACCGGCTGATTGGATTTCTCTGTGTCCTTGGGACAGCTAATTTCCGCAGATTTATTGCCAACTTTTATGCATGTCTCTCTCCCCATTCCGTTCTCCCAACCAACAACCGTGTTTCTTTCTCCCCCAGACTCGTGCGCACCCCCTTCCGCCACAAAGTGAAAGGGGAGTGCCTCGGACTCAGATTCGGAGAGGTCAGTCAGAAAGCAGTCTCCAAATGATTGTGGGAACAGCCCAAACATTCGTTTTGGCTCGTCTTTTCGCTCAGCCGCACACACTTTGGCGCCACTGATTTGCGGACGCTGTCTCCCGGAAATTTGTCGTCTTTCGCCAAATATTCCCAGGAGATGGCTCTTTTCCCTGGGCTCCAGCCAAATGACCACAACTGGGGAGGAATATGGAATAGTGCCGCCGCCAAGGGGACACAAAACGGCGGACAGACAACCGCCGCCAAACAACAGGGGTTTGGGCGTTGGATGTCGGTCGGATCGCCCACCGGCCACTCCCTCCGCTCAATCATCCCTCCCCGGTCCAGCAGAAGTCCAATCCCCCCACAGGGGACATATCAAATTCATGTGCGACACAATCATTTTAGTACCAGGGGACTGCCAAAGAAGCGCCGCCTCCCCTCCGCCCAGATCCACAAATGCCCCTTCGCCCCTCAGCCAATTAATTCCTTCGCCGTTTGCTCCAACTGTGCCCAAAAATGGCGGAATTCCCGCACATAATCGGTGCAAATTTATTCATTCCGCACAAAAGACCGCCCTCACCCGCAAAAGCCATAAAAGGCGATTGGATGTGGCGAAAGGGCATTGGGGAAAGGCAATTATCGCCTGCGAAAGGGTCGCCAAAAGTGGTCTCAAAAGCACCGTTTGGGCGGACATTTTGCGCATTTTGAAGACATCGAATGGCAACAATTGCGCAACGGCCAAATAATTGATCGTCCAGCCGGGGGATTTCGAGTGCAGGAACTGGACGGACATTCGCATTAAATCTGCGGGAAAGCGCCACTCGAAGGGAGAGGGCCGTTGCGAAGGAGGCCCTGGGAATGAATTCGTTTGTGGCTGCTCCCGGGTCCATTGTTGTTCCGAGAGTGAGTGTGCCGAGTGATTCCGCCCATTCCCCGCTCCCCTTCCGCCGCGCCCTTTGCCACATTTGAATCACCTCCGAAATGGCAAACGCATCGATCGCTCAAATAGCCTCCTCCCCCGCCGGAGTGGTCATCTTCCGCTTTTTGTTCCGCGCCAGAAACAGCTGTTCCGTGGCCATTCATCCGCCGCTGGACGGCCGTCATCCCTCATAATGTGCGTCCCCTTTGCTTGTAAAAGTGTCATCCAAACCGATTGTGATCGTTCATTTTTCGGCTGTTAATCCACCTTTCAGGGCTGCCCTTCAGATTCGTTTTGTAAGTTTCAGGGAAAAGGGAGGGGGCAGACAGACAGCCGCACCTCCATTTGGCGACGCGGAACGGGCGATCGGAGGGAGATAAGCGCAAGAGGGAGGAATCGGCTTACGTCACTTGGACCGGGCTAACAGCACAACCCCGTTTTGTTTTTGACGTCCGGGGGATGTTCGACTCCTTTCCGCCGCCCCACCACTCCGTCAAGCTGTGGCGGGTGCCCACCGACTACGTGAACGTGCACTCCCAGTGCACCCACTGCTGCCGCCGCACCACCAGGGACCTTGGCGGCACCTCTTTGGCCCAGTTCCCGGTCAACAGGGAGTCGCTGTTCCGACGCCACGACAGCGGGAGACCGTCCACCGAGGGGGACGACGAAGAGGACGCGGCAGCAGGGGGCGCCAGCGACTCCACCGAATCGCTGCTGCTGTGGCGGAGGGTGGACAATTGGCGGAGTGGGGACGGCGCGGCGGCGGAGAAGGCACTGCCCAGTGTTTGGTATTTAGTACATATTAATTGGGGAGAATGAAGAGAGCGCCGAATAATGAAGGTGGCCGTCCATGTCCGATGTGGCCAGACCGGCGAGCATTCGACTGGGAAGAGGTGAAACCAACAGGGCAACTGGGAGGGGTTGATTCGAATTTGAAGGCCCAAAACGACCAATGGGCCGCTGCTGTCCGCGTGCGGGGCCCAACGTACCGCTGTTGTTTCTCGTGCTGCTGCTGCTGCTGGCCATCGCCCTGCTGGCCGCGGTTCTTGCCCTCGTGGCACACCAGCAGGCAATCCCCGCCAAAGGATAGATTTGGGCCTCACTCGAGGGGAGTTCAAGTTCAGGCACTGCTCGAGGAACGACTCACCGACGCGGTGGGGCCATTCGAACGAGTTCTGAGCGAGAGCGGGGAGAAGGTGAGCGAATCGGGGGTTTGGACTTTTGCCCTTGTTCACACAGCACCTGGACACGGCCAACCGGCTGATGTCGCTGCTGAATGGGACCCGCGTGCGGGAGAGTGTCCGCTGGATCGCCTCCCGAGTGCACGTGGCGGGCACCAGGGAACAGCTGGACCTGATGGACAGGCTCGCCAACGAAGTGGGTCCCACTCTGAACGGAGCATTTACTTACATTCCCGTTGTCGTTTCTCAGTATCGTTCGCTTGGCTTTGACACTCGCCTCTTCGACTTCCCGGAAGTGCTGCTCAGCACCCCCGACTACGCCAAACCGAACACGGCAACCCCCACTGATTTGGCGCCTTTTACCTCCAAAGACCATTTGCAGATTCACGCCTGGGACGACACCAGACTGTATTGGGAGCTGGTCTCGGACGGGCTGGGCCGGCCCCCGGCTGAGGTCGACTCCCATCCGCAGCTGAAGGGTAGGCGAACGGAACCCGCACTCAGATGTCCGCCATTCCCGCAGAACAACTGGGCGACGATGCTCGCATGCATCTGTGGTGGAACGCCTATTCGGCTAACGGCAGTGCGATGGGCGAGTTGGTGTACGCCAACTACGGCACCAGAGAGGACTTTGAACTGCTGCAGAGGGTGTGTGGGCGGATCTCGTTCGAACGGCTGAGTCGTCCCCAATTGCAGCACAACATCTCGGTGGCGGGCAAAATTGCGCTGATCCGCTACGGGGGCATATTCCGCGGGGACAAGGTGCACCTGGCTCAGGAGCGGGGCGCGGCTGCGGCGGTCCTCTACTCGGACCCGTTCGACTACGTGCCGGGCAACAACGTGAGTGGGGGAGAGAGGAGAGCAGAGGCAGTGGCCGTCCAACACTTGTGCAGAGTTTCCCCGACGACCCGTGGCTGCCGCCGTCGGCCAGTCAGCGAGGCACTCTGTACCGGGGGACTGGCGACCCGGAGGTTGGCTCTGCTCACCCACTCGTCCGAATCCCCCCAGACCCCTCCTCCGCTGCCCTCTCTGTTCTACGTGCATCGTCCCCTCTCCGAGCGCCAACTCCGCCACAAGGGCATTCTGCCACGCATTCCAGTCACGTCGATTGGGTACGCGGACGCGCAGAAACTGTTCGCCCTGATGGGAGGGCCGGAAGTGCCGGTACAGCGAAGACAAAGACAAAGACAGAAACAGGCCCAGTTCCCCCGTTCTAGTGGCTCCGGTGGAAAGGTTCGCTGCGCGTTCCCTACCGACTGGGAGGGTCCACTCTGTTCCGCGTGGACGTGAATGTGCGCAATGTGAGGCGGCGGATCAGGAATTTTGTGGCGTTCTTGTGGGGGAGCGAGGAGCCGGACAGATGGGTGATGGTGGGGAACCACGCGGACGCATGGACCAAGGTGGGCAAAGGGAATGCCCGTCTAACCTCCGCTAGGGGAGCATCGACCCCGGCACGGGGACGTCCATCATGCTGGAGATGGCGCGGGCGCTGAGCAACCATTCGGCGAAAGGCGGATGGAGGCCCAGACGCACACTCGCCTTCTGCCAGTGGGACGCCGAAGGTGGGCCCCACTGAGAGATCGAAGGACCTCCTCCTGTTCGCAGAATTCGGCCTCGTTGGCTCCACCGAGTGGGTGGAGCAGCACCTGCGCCTGCTGCAGCGCCGGGCAGTTGCCTACATCAACGTGGACAACCTGAACGGGAACAGCACTCTCTCCGTCAAGGTGCTCCCCTAACGAGGCATTCCCACCACATCCCTGGGGGATAGGCTGTCCCACTCCTCTACCGACTGATCGTGGACTCTGCCGCCCGAGTGCCCCAAACTGAGCACAGCGAGCTCCAGAGCGGGCGTCTGAGCCTGCTGGACTCGTGGCGCTTCCACAACCCGCGCCCGGCGCTCCCCGGGGACAGATCTGTGCCCTTTGTGCAGCTGCCCCACTCCGGCTCCGACTTCCAGCCGTTCATCGCCTACGCAGGCATCCCGGTGGCCGACCTGCGCATGGAGAGTGCGCCCCAGTACTCGTACATGCTCTACCACAGTGCCTACGAAGGCAGTTCGGCCCCTGGTCCCCCGACAGAACCGCACTCGTTTCAGTGCCCTGGGTCAACGACCGGTTCGTGGACCCCAGCGGAGAGGCGTCCGCTGCGCTGGGCAGGCTGTGGCTGGAAGTGGCCAGAAGTCTGGCGGACAGCATGGTAGCGCCTTCTGGGCATTTGGAGGCTCACCCATTCCGAGCACAGATAATCCCGTTCAACGTGGAGGACTACGGCAACGCCCTGCAGGAGCAGCTCAGCAGGGCAGATGCCCAGATCAGGTAATTTGGGGTTAGCACATATAATTTGGTCGCTGTATGGCCGACAGGCTGACCGGAGTCGTGGAGGCCGTCGGAGAGAAGTTCTACGCGCGGAGATTGGAGTTTCTGGAAGAGGCCATCGGCCGCTTCCAGAAGGTGGCTGCGCACTTCCAGCGCGTCGTTCAGGCACAAACAGGGGTTTGCGGAAATGGCTTTTGTTGGGCTCAGGCGGTGAACGGCGCCGAGCGGCCCATATCGGTACGCCGGAGGGAGCAGCTGAACCAGAGGCTGCAGTCCCTGGAGCAGTGCTTCATTCTGGACGCGGGAGGGGCGGCCTCACAGGGCAGGGGCACCGAGTTCCGGCACGTGGTGTTCGCAGCGCCGGAGGAGGACACCAACTCGGGGGTCCAAAGCCCACCGGGGTTGGGGTGAATGGCTCCCGACTGTTCCAGCTGGCGTTCCCCCTTCTGGTGGACACGGCGGCCAAATGGCAATCGGCCGTCCGCCGGACGCGCGTGTTCGAGGCCGCCGAGCAGATCGAAAAGGTGCGGCAAAGGGTACCATCTCCAGCGGTCAATCGCTGTTTGCAGCTGCGCCTCGCCTTCTCGCTGGTCCAGTATTGCGTGGAGTGTGCCGCGGACACGCTCAGGGGGGACGAGCAGCGCGCACTCTGACGGCCATTCGGCGTTGAGAGTCTTTCCGCTTGTGCCAATCTTGTCATTTCCAACACTTTGCCGGCTTTACCCTTTGCCCACTCATTGGCGGACAATTAAATGCAACACTTTGGAACAGCCCTTGGGGGAGGGAAGTGCTCTAGTGAGTGCGCAACAGCACAACACCTCCTGTTCGGGGGCGAATGTCAAGGGTGCTCAAACGGACGCAATATTAGCGGACGTTGCTCAATGCCCCCGCCAGTCCACCTCTGCCTCCACTCCGCAGAATGCTCATGCTCTCCATTGCCATTTTGCGCGTTGTCTCTGCGTGCAGCCCGACAGCTGCGACGGACGACGACCTGACCCTGGGACGAGCGATCGTTGGGCCGCCGGCGGAAGGGAGCACTACCACAAACAGAGGTTGGACCCATGTTGCCCATTCTGGTTGGACCTTGGATCTGCTGTTCGCACTTTGCAGCCACCGCAGCCACGTTGAGCCCGTTCTCCACTCCGCCCACAACAGCTGCACAGTGCGGCCAGTGCTCAGTGAACCAACGGAATGGGCGCAACAGGACTAGTAGTTCCTTTTCCAGGCACTTCCAGTCCGTCGGGAGGACCTGAATTCGCGCTCAATCACGATGACGACGGGGGCAAATCCATGTTGGTGGTTTGATTTTGGTTGGCTGGAGGTGCCTTGGCCTTGCAGGCGCCACTCTGTCGCTGGACTGCAACGGACGGACGCAGGATTCGGCCACAGTGATCACAGTGAGTGTCCCAGGGGAAGGCCAACGGAAAGGGTCCCCTCGAACGGACAGTTCTACGACCCCGCGGAAGAGGACGTGGGCAGCACGTTCGGAACGGGCAGTGCCACGGCAACTCTGCAGTGCACCCAAAGGAACGAGTGGACCGCCGGAAATGGCACCAGTGTGGCCGCAGTGGAGTGCATATCGGCCTAGAGTGGACGCGTGACCGGGGTGGATTGCTCACTATTCCGCATAAATTTGAACTGCGAGAGATGTGTGGAAATAGCGGATCCAGAAAAGAAAGAAAGAGTCCTAAAAAACGAAGGCCCTTGAATGGAGTATGGAGTGCTCTTCAGCAGACGGAGAAAGAAGACACACCAAACACAAAGCAAATGAATGAACAACTAATAACAACTAATAAATCCACCGAGCGCCTCCCCTCCCTCCGATCTCCGTTCCAATAATATGCCTGCTTCTCTCCTCCTGGCCCTCCTCTTGCACAGCGCCAGCGGGTGCACGCCCACGGCCGGCGGGGTGATGATGAGTGTCGACACCACCCCGGGAGTGGAGCCGGGCACCGTCGAGACCAGCTCCACGGGGCCCTCTGTCCCGCCCTCTGCACCGCCTTCTGTCCCGCCCCCTGTCGAGACGAGCACCGCCAGTTGCGGAGAGTGTCCGGTCCGTTGCCGGGGAATAATGGGCCACCGGCGGATGCCCTTCAGCCGCTCCCCGTGCGCCGCGAGGACCTGAACTCGAAGGCGATCAGCATCACCGAGGGCGCCAACCCGTGTCCAACCCTGTCGCTGAGCTGCTCCGGGACCGAGCAGACCTCGGCCACCATAATCACTGTCCCCAATCGACCCCATTTGTGCATTTCCACTCCCAATTCCAGTTCTACGACCTGCAGGGCCAGGACATCGGGAGCACCTTTGGCCGGGGCACAGCCACCGCAATGCTGCAGTGTGACGCGGACACCGGGCTGTGGGCTGACCCCAGCGGAAACGTGACCAACATCTTTCTGGCGGAGTGCATATCGGCCACTCTCAGATGAAACTGAAACTGTTCGATAAACGATATTTATTTTATCGTTGGTTGGAACCGGGCACAATCACCAATCAGCAGTCACACATACCTATTACCTACACATGTACGGGACGAATTGTCATTCCCCCATTCCCGGTTCCCGCTGAACGCGTTGACCCAATTTCCCGATTTGAGCTGCTCTGCCGCCTCTGTCCCTGCCCTCCCTTATCTAATCTCTCCGCCAAATTCCAACCCGAATTGCGCACACCAACATCCAATTCCGATCGAATCCATTCGATCGCACTGCTCCCAACAATTGCACCAGATTGACCTTCCCTCAAATGTCTCGCTGTTGAAATGATTCCAATAGCCAAGGTCGGTCGGCCTCATCACAACGGGTGTGCTGGCCAATCTACCGCTTTGCAGGGCGACTTTGTGTGGCTGGACCCGGCCCAGTGCGGGGGCTACTCCAGCCGACAGCCGGGCACAACGCCGATCGGCTGCCGAGTGCTGGCGCTGGGCACCGACCCCAGGGGCGAGGAGCGGATCGCACTGTTGGACGACGAGGGGAATGTGCGACGGAGGGGGGGGGGCAATGGGCAAACGTGACAAAATGTGTGCAGAAGCGGGAGCTGGGCGCGGTGGAGCTGCAGCGGGGCTGGGCACTCCGGCCGATGCACCCGACCAGCATCCAGGGAGTGGAGGACCTGCAGGCGCTGGCCGAACTCCACGAGGCGGCCGTCCTGCGCAACCTGCTGATCAGACACCGGGAGGGCATTCCCTTTGTGGGCCCTTGCTTTCGCCGATCGGTTCTCAATGGTCCCTCCCCTTCCCCAGACATTTGTCGGTACCCGCATCCTGCTCGCAATGGCCCCGCAGCAGATGGCCGACACAGCGCCAGTTCGTCAAATGTACGCGCACAAATCGCGACAGGCAAGCTCAAAACGCGAATGCGGAATTTCCCGGGTTTGAAGGAACTGCCGCCGCACATTCTGTCCATCGGGGCGGAGTTGCTGCGCAACAACATCCGCCAGAGCGAAAACAGCGGCAGGAACAGCGCCTGCGTTGTGTTCGCCGGAGAATCTGGGGTCGGCAGGGGAATATGTAAAAGCGAACAATGCCCCGATGTGTTGGTTCAGTCCGGGAAGTCGGAGTGCGCCAACCAGCTGATCCGCTTCCTGGCCGCCAATGCGGCCTCTCCCAGTCTGGAGGCCAAACTGCACGCGGCACTGCTGCTCATCGAAGGTGGGCGCTCACAGGTCACACACGGCCTGTTGTCCACCGTCACTTCAGCATTCACCAATGCGCACACCCCGCGGAGTCGGAGTGCCTCCAGGATGGGGAGGCTGGTGGAGGTGGTGCACACCGCGGCGAGACAAAAGGTGCCTTCCCTCTCCGACCGCTGTTCCCCCAACTGCCCCCAAAGGGTGCGATCTGTTCGGCGCGCGTTGAGCACTTTCTGTTGGAGAAGAGCCGCACCGTGGAGGCGGCATCCGGCGCTCAGAGGCAAGGGCAGAAATGCAACCCAAACACAGCTGTTTAGCAACTTTCACGTCTTTTACTCCCTGCTGGCCGGATTGGGCGCCCAGAAGAGACTGTCGCTGGAACTGACTGCCGACCAGCCTCAGAGCTACCATCTCCTGGGCAGAGTAGGCCAAAATTTGAACGGAGCCAAAACATTCTCCATTTGACAGGACAACTCCCCAACGGGAGCTCGGCCGGAGGTGCTTCTTCCGCTTGCGGATATTTGCGCTGCGATGCGCACTCTGCTGCTCGGGGAGGCGGAGATTGACTCCATCTGGACCCTGTTGTCTGCGTTGCTCCATCTGGGCAATCTGCGCTATTCCGTGGTTGCGGGGGAGGGCCCCGAGCGGGTGGAGGTGTCCGACAGACGCAACCTGACGCGCATCTGTCGCCTCCTGAAGGTTGGACTCTGTGCCCCCACAGTTTAAACAGCGTTTGTGACAGCTGGAGGAGCAGTCTATGCTGGAGGCTCTCATTACGAGAACGGTCATCGTGAGGGGCGAGTTGTGCCGTCTGGACTTGGAGGTGGAGGCGGCGCTGGACGCCAGAGACTGGATCATCAAGTGGGGGAGCATAGTAAACGATGTTGGTTGGTTCTGACCTCCAATTCTTGGCAGGGAATGCTACAGTCGCCTGGTGGAGCACATCCTGGGCAGGGTCAACGAGGCATTGGGCCAAGCAAAGGTGTCTGGGAGTCAGCGGAATCCACTCAAGTTCACACATTTAGCCGCGCCAACAACACTACGACAGCATTTTGCTGGTCGACTTTCCCGGCTTCGAGTTCACCGCGGACCACTCAGTCAACAATTTCGGTCTGCCGCCTCACATTTGCATTTAAATATTTGCGCATTTAGAGCAATTGTGCTCGAATTACGCAGCGGAATGCCTCCAGCAGTTCTTCGCGCGGCGCGTCTTCAAACTAGAACAGGTGAGCGAACAGCAAACATGACAATCAATCAATCAATCATCTGATCAATCAATCAATCGATCAATCAATCAATCAATCATCTGATCAATCAATCGATCAATCAATGCGTCCCCAGGCGGAATACGCTGCCCAAGGGTTGCTCGGCTGGGCGTGCGGGGGCGAGTGTGTTCCCTTTGCGGACAATGCGCCTGTGCTGGACACGCTGGCAGTGCAGCCGCTGAGCGTGATGAGCGTCGTCGACGACGCAAGCTGCGCGCCACAGGCCACAGACGAGGAGGCGCTGGACAAACTGTACTCGGCGCAGCAGCGCAACGAGCGCTACTTTGTGCGCCCTAAGTCACGACTCTGCGCCGAGTTTGCGGTGCGGCACTACACCGGAGTGGTGCACTACAAAGTGAGGGGACGAGGGAAGCAAATGGGTGGAAGGATGGACTGAATGCCAGGCGAAGGGGATGCTGCACAGGAACAGGGACCAGCTCCCCGCCCAGCTGCGCAACCTGCTCGCGGCCAGCGACTCCAAGTTCTTCCGGAGACTGTTCGAGAGGGGCCAGCAGCCAACAGAGGTGCAAAGACCCCGAGTCGGGGAGGGCATTTGCGACTGTTCCGATTGAGGGCACCATTTCCCGGCTGAAGCAGCAAACGGTGGGCACCCGCATCCGGCGGGCGATGGACTCGCTGATGGGCAGGCTGGAGCAGTGTGCGCACTCCTACTTTGTGCGCTGTCTCAAACCCAACGACGGCCGCGGGGAAATGGCGGGTGGCCACAGACGCGTCCGAATCCGTTTTGCCATTTCAGAGGTTCTTCGACCGGGACGTGGTGTTGCGGCAGCTGCGCCACTTGGACGTGCTGTCGGCGGCCGAGCAGTGCCGAGCGGGGTTCCCGCTCGGCTGGGACTATGCGCACTTCGTGGCCCACTACCGGGCACTGCTCCCCGAAATCCGTACCCTAACCAAATGCACTTTGCGGGACATTTTGCACTTGCAGCGCCTCCGCACAAGTGCCACTGTGTCCAGGCCGCCCAGTTCATTTGCCGCTCCATTTTCGGCAGCGCACAGTTGGCGGAGTGTGGAAAAACGAAAATATTCCTCAGAGTAACCAAGTCGGAGCGAATTCCACTCCCTGCGCTTTTCCCTTCCAGAGCGAAGGCCATTCCCTTCTGGAGGGACTGCGAGCCGACCGTCTGCACCGTTGTGCCCTTCTGGTGCAGAAGTGCGTCCGCGGGTGGGCTCAGCGCCAGCAGTTCGAACGCATCCGCTGGGCGGCCGTTGTGTTCCAAAAGAACTGGCGCGCCCTCGTCCAGCGGAGAGAGTACCAGAAGGTGCAAAGGCCACAACTGCTGGCGAACGCTCTCTCCACCGCTCCCGAACAGGTTGTGCGCGGAATCACTCGTCTCCAGGCCCTGGTGCGCGCCCGCCAGCGTCTGGTCCGCTTCCAATGGCTCAGAGAGGGCGTCGTGCGACTGCAGGCCCATTGCCGGGCGGCCGTTCTGCGCCACCAGTTGCGCTGTCTGCCCACGCGGGAGGAGCGCCGTGGCGCAATGGCACTCAGGATGGAGGCACAACGGACCAGGGAGGGTCCTCCCCCGGCGATGGAACAGCACTCGCTGGAGGCAAGACCCGCGGAGACCGCAAAACGTGTCCTCTGTCCCCAGCTGGACTCGGACCCACCAACGGAGCACGTCAACGGTGGAGGCGGCATCCAGATGTGCGCCACAGGACAAGTGCAACCGGCCACCGCGAACAGGAGGGCGGCGGAAGAGCTGAGTGTGTTCCGCTGGGAGAAGTTCGCGTTGGCGCACTTCCAGGTGGCCGCGGATATTCCCCCTCCACCATCCAACCAGCCTCTCAGGGCTCCACCCCCGCCTCTCACTGTCGCACGGCCATTAAGCGCTCGCTGCTCCCGCACCGCAGCCAAGCCGACCAAAGGGCGGCATTGGCAATTTGGCGCAAGCTGCAGGAACTGATGGGGGACCGGGAGAGCGAGGAGGTGGGAACGGGCCAATCAATGTGAGAGACGGAAGAGAGATTTGGGTCGGCACAGGGGGGCAGACAGAGACCGGGGGAGGGCGGCCAAATGATGGACAGAGTGAGGGCCATGTTCCAGGCAAGTGGACCCAAAAGTCCCTGATTTTGCCCGATTCAGCAGCTGAACGAGGACAAAGCGGCGAATTGCCTCGTGGACTGTGGGGACAGCGCCCTGCGAAGGGTCCAATTCATTGTGGGGGTCGGCATTCTGCGGCCGCAGCTCAGGTGCCCCAAAAAGTGCTCCCATTGGGGACCTACAATTCACGGCAGGGACGAGATCTACAGCCAGCTCTGCAAGCAGATCAGCGGCAACCCCTGGGTCCGCTCGGCTCTGCGCGCCTGGATGCTGCTGTCGCTGTGCGCAGACGTACTCCCCACTTGCAGTCCCTTTGGTCAAATGTCAATGCTTGCATCAGAGCTTCTGCCCCTCCCCGCGGCTGTTCCCGTTTCTGCTCAATTTCGTGCGCCACCGCTCTCCGACCCCGCTAGTGGCTCTCCGCGTCGAGTGCTCGTTGGCCCGGACGCGCAAAAGTGGGCCGAGGAGGGAACCCCCGCTGCAGGTGCTCAGACGCATTTTGAGCGTTCGGAACCCCCCTCAAGGCGGAGTTGGCCGCCGCCTGCTCGCAATGCGGGCAGAAATTGGTCGTCAACGTGCGGCTGCCGGACGGGCGCTCGATCCCCGTCCAAATCGTAAAAGACATCGCCGCACAGCGGCCATTTTGTTTTTTCAGGAGTCCCAGTCCAGCACTGCAGAGGTGTGCTGCCGCCTGGCCGCCCAAATCGGACTCGGGGACGCACTCGGCTTCGGCCTGTTCCTGGTGGCGGGCAACAGTGTGCGTGCCCTGGGTGCGGGCGCCGAGAGAGTGGTACCCGGACGGGCCCAAAGAGAATTAGCTACTTATTATTCGTCCACAGATGGACGCACTGGCCGTCGTGGACGGGGAGCAGCAGTGGCGGCTGCTGTTGCGCAAAGAGCTGTTCCACCCGCACGAGCTGGCTGCAGCTGCCTCCCCGGCGGGACTGGAGCTGGCCTTCCGCCAGGTCGCCAACGGGTTCCACTCGGGCGAATACTCGCTGGAAAAGGTCCTCCGCAAATGGTCAGTCTGTTTATGTGTGACCCCATTCGCAGGAAGAGGACATCGCCTTGTTGGCCGCCCAGCAGCACTTTGTAGACATTGGTGTCCAACCAGTTCGACGAACCGTAAACAGCGGTTGTTGTTCAGGCGGTGCGGGTGAAGTGTGCATTTCGGCGCTGGAGGAGGCGCTGGACGGCTATCTGCCCAAGGGGATGTTCGCGGCTGCACTGGACCAGACAGAGCTGGACACTGTGCGCCACAAGTGGGTCCATCTGGTGATGCACGCGTTCAGAAAGGCACGCAAAAGGGGCACAGAGGGGGTTGAGAGCCGCTTGGGTTTTGGTGCAGAGGGTGGTCAGGGAGTGCACGCCCTCGGCGGACCAGGTCAGGGCCCAGGTGTGCGCGATGGCCCAGCAGCAGTGGCCGCTGCTCTTCTCCCGGTGAGGGAGGGGGAGGACCCGCCGGTTTGAGCAGTGCGCAGGTTCTTCGAGCTGAGCAAGTTCTCGGGGCCCCCTCTGCCCACCAACCACATCTCGCTGGGCGTCAACTCTGCCGGCCTCACTCTGTTCGACCAGCGCCAGAACGCGCTGCGCGAGATCGCCTTCGTTCACTTGGCCGGGGTCGGCCATGCGCGGTATTTGCCTACCGACGATTCCCTTCTCCCACGTCCGCTCCCCCGTCCCCCAGGTCCAAGCAACAGGGTGCAGAGAGTGTCTCTCTGCACCTGCTCAACGGGGACCGGTTCACGTTCCAATCGCCCAGGGCCAGGGAACTGGCGCAGCTGCTCGCCCGAATGTTGCTCGACCTGCGCCTCAAGTCCAAATATGCGATTGCGCTGAAAGAAGCGGAAGAGGGAGGGGCAAAAGGCACGCCATTTTGTCGCAGTTTTTCCCAAAATCCGCTTCAGACTTGGCCTACTCCCGCGGCGACCTGTTGATTCTGAGCGAGCCCTGGGAGGTGGCGGCGCAGCGAGGAGGGGAGATTGAGGCAAGGGCGGGGTCTTGTTGTTGGACTGTTGGGCATTTTGGGCGGAGAGTGCGCGCACGGGGCTGCACGGAAGAGTGCCCGCCGGCTGCATCCACGTGCTGGCCAGTGTGGACAAGCCCTCGGTGGACGAGTTGGAGGTCCGCTGGGCTCTGTTCCGTCCCTTCCACTCGCCATTCCAGAGTCTTCTGACCCCCTCCGCCCGCCAGTCGGAGGAAGGGTCCTCTTCCGCAGAGGGCCCTGTCCCCCTGCCCCTCTACGAGTACCCCTCCTTTGGACCCTTCGCCCCTCCAATGGTGATTCCCCAGACATTCCGAACGGTGTTTGTTGGCTTCAGCCTCTGGCCTTTCCCCTGCCAATGTTCCCCGCGCGACCTCCACACACACTGGAGCAGTTTGCCGCCGACAACTTCCGACAACCGCACGGGGATTCCCGCTCATCGGGTGTTGCTTTTGCACAAAGTGTCTGTTCACCCCCGGCCAATGCAGAGTGCGGTTCCGTGTTCGGGGACCAGCAGCCCCTGTGGCGACACTCCAGGGAGCCGCTGAAGGCGCCGCTGCTCAAGAGGCTGGCCGTGGGCAAGGAGGAGGCAGTCCGCGAGTGTACCCAACATCTAAATACATATCCCCTGTGCACCATCGCAAACTCTGTGCCGTTCCCTTTAGCGCTGGCCTCATTCGACTGCATCCTCAAGTACATGGGGGACCAGCCTTCGCCTCCACTCCAGTACTTCCTGGAGCACACCGACTCCATATTCGCGGCACCGCTCAAATACGTGCGAACAACTCACCCATCCATCCTGGGATGTTTTGTGTTGGCTCCAGGAGATTTTGCGAGACGAGACCTACTGCCAGCTGATGCGCCAGCTGACGGAGAACCCGAATCCGCTGAGCGAGGAGAGGGGCTGGGAGCTGATGTGGCTCTGTCTGGGCCTGTTCCCGCCCTCCAAGGGGCTGCAGCCGGAGCTGAGCCAGTTCCTGCGCACTCGCCTGCTGCCTCTGGCCGCGGACTGCGCACTCCGTCTGGAGAGGGCCAGGCAAGGAAATGAGCACTCCCGAGGGAGCAACAGTCCCTCCCCGTTGCAGCAGTTGCTCTCCCGCCCTGTGCCGCAGCTTCGCCCCTCACCACGTGGAGCTGGAGGCGATCCAGCACAGACAGACGCACATCTACCACAAAATACACCTGCCGGACGGGAGCAAGGAGACCGTGGAGGCAGGGAACCCGGACAAGCGGAACTCATTCAAAAGCACTCCGTCAGGTGGAGAGTTGGACACGGGCAAAGAACCTGCAGGAGCGCATCGCCAGCCGACTCGGACTGCGCTCTGCGTTCGGCTTTTGTCTGTTCGTCAAAGTGGGGGAGAAAGGTGCGGAAGTAAATATACCCAAATACACCGTTGTCCTTACTCTCAGTGGTCAGCATCCCGGTGGACGAGTTCTTCTTCGACTTTGTGCACCAGCTGCAGGACTGGGCGCGCAAGAGCGGGCGAATGCGCAACGGCGGATTGGCGGCGCCGTTCGCCTATCAGGTGGACCAAACAGTCGAAGTTGAGTGTCCTCGTCCCTCCAGGTGCACTTTATGCGCAAACTGTGGCTGGACGTGGTGCCGGGCGCAGACCCCCGCCAGGACCTGCTCTTCCACTACCACCAGGTGCACGCTCAGTTTGGGCCGGCAAACCAGTGCCTCACCAGGAACTGCCCAAATACCTGCGCGGCTACTACTTGGTCGGCAAAAAAGAGGCGCCCCAGCTGGCCGCCCTGGTTCTGCGCGCACAGACCCGTGACGACAAGGAGCCGCCACTAGCCCACCTTCAGCACATTCTGCATCAGCTGGTCCCAAGGTGGGCGATTGGACAGCGCCGGTACTACAGAGGATGGTCGAATTTGCAGGGATCTGCTGAAGGCCTACGGCCCAAACGAGTGGAAAAAGGTGCCAAAGCGAATGTATTTGTTTCGCTAGTGATGGTCGCATTAAGCTCATCTCCGCCGAGTTTGAGCGTCGGGATGCGCCAAGCTGCGCGGCCGAGGCAAAGCTCACCTTTCTGCGCCAGATCGCCAAAGAGCCTACTTTTGGGTCGGCATTTTTCGAGGCGAGCATTTTTCGATTTAAGCGGAGTGAATTTGGCGGAAAAGGTCAAACAGTCCGCGGACCCGACGATGTGCTCCAAACTGCTGGTGGCGATCAGCTGCGAGGGCATGAGTCTGTACAACCTGGAGACAAAGCGCTACATCGGCACCTACGGGTTCGGCCAGATCTCGCAGTGGCAGGCCGCGAACACGTGCCCAAAACGGGACCAAAAACATTGGGTGGGACCGCACTTAGGTACTTCCACGTCACGCTGGAGAAGGGCAACCGGCTGCTGGTGGAGACCACGCTGGGACACAAGATGGACGGTGAGAGGGACATACATATGCAGTGCATGTTGGGTCTCGAGTGCAGATTTGCTGACGTCCTACATCCAGGCGATGATCAGTCGACGAGAGGGGAACGGGGGGACGGCAGGAGGCGGAGGATGCAGGGAAAGTGCCTAGGAGGGGGCAGAAACAGACACACAACAATCACATGGGGCATTTTAAGAATGAGTTTTTTGATCAACTGTGCCGTCTCTTCTCCCGGGACACATTGTTTGCGCAGAACACAGCGCCATTAATTCATTCGCTTGTCTGTTTCGAGATTGGGGCTGAGCAAATCCACGCCCCCACCATCCCATCCCCTTCTCTCTCCTGTTCGGCTGATCAATTCCATTCTTCCCCATTTGCACAGCCAAAACATGTGTAATTCGTAAAATGTCTCCGCAATTGCGCAAAATACACGTCCTCCTGTTGGTGTCGCTTCTTGCCCCCTCGCCAGCTGGAACTGTCCTTCCCCACCAATTCGAGTCCGTCCTCGTCAGCGACACCCAACTCAGCGTCCGAGATGCCAAAGGAGGCCGACCGCTGGGCACACTCAGGTGAGCCCAATGGCCAAACCCAGAAAGAATTACAGCATTCAATTCGCCGAAAAACTGCACAAGTTGGTCCGGCTGAGCGCCAATCTGTCTGCGCAACTCTCCTTTTCGGTTCCGTTCTCCCGGCTTTGGCATTTCAGTCGTTCGTGTTGTTTCATGTGCTCGATGCGTCCAGTCAGAGGCCGGTGGAGCAGCTGCAGCAAGTGTTCCTGCGAATGGGACACGCAAAGAGGACCGAGCACGAGGTGTACTGGGTCGGCAGGGGGCGGAAGGGGACGCCGGGGGAGTACACCATCGACCTGGTTGGAGGCACAGGAGACGGGGGAAACCTTTGTCCGCCGCAGAAAATGTCCCGGGACCTGGCTCGGTTCGGCGCCCATCCGGGCAAGTACCACTGCGAGTTGGTGCTGGGCGACAGTCGGGTTGCGCAAGCACTGCGCTGGGAACTGTTCGACGCGTTCCTGGACATACCAAAGGCACTTTCCGCCCCATCCCCCGAGGGCCATTTCCGCATGTTCAGCCCTCGGCACAGCCAATGCCGTCCTCGTATCGGCCGCGGCGTCGCTTTCCGTCCAGCGAGCCCCTGCCCGAGATCGAGCACACGTTCCAGCAGGTGGCTGCTGTTGGGCGCACTCTGTCCCCTTACCGCCTCC
This sequence comes from Radopholus similis, assembly GCA_013357305.1. NCBI lineage: Eukaryota > Metazoa > Nematoda > Chromadorea > Rhabditida > Pratylenchidae > Radopholus > Radopholus similis. The sequence continues at coordinate 6,583 of VAHH01000626.1, read as the reverse complement.
AGACCCCCTCCTGCAACTCTGCCCTTTGGCCCCTGTTCCACGCGTTCTCCCTGCTCTGTGCCCTGCCGCTGCTGCTCTTCGTCACTCGCGTACATCCGGGGCCCCGTTTATACAGTGTTTTCAGGTTTTCACTTCCCTTTGCAGTTCTGCTCCTCGCTGTTCGCCCCCTCTCTCCGCCGTCTGTTCGTCTCCAACCCGCAGCCCTGGGCCGGGCCCATTTTCCTCAATTCGCTGGCGTGAGTGCCGTCCATTCGTTTCATTCCGCAATTTTCCGTTCTCCATTTTGGCGCCATTTTCGCTCTGTACGTGATGTGCTGGGCCCTGGGCACGAGCACTGTGCTGCTGCTCCGAGTGCTGCCACTGCTGGGCATTCCCTGTTTCCTCGCCGGCCACCAAATGCTGGCGGGAATGGCCGCCCACAGAATGGTTGGTGGCCGGTCGACTGGGCACACAGAATGGGCATTTAGGCGACAGAAGCAGCGGAACAAGCGGAGTCGGATGATGCGGAGGGGGAAGCAGAAGCGGGGGAAAAGGAAGAGAAACTAGAAGATGAACTGGAAGAGGAAGAGGAACTGGAAGAGGCTGAGAGGACAGCGCCAATCTCGGCGGGGATGGACTGTTAGATGGCTGTGTTGGGCATTCCCTTTGCTGCCGCTGGTGTCGAATTTCGCGCATTGGCCTGTCTGCCTTTTGCCCTCTTCCGACAGGCCCAAATTGGAGTTCCGTTTTGGCTTGAAAGGTCCATTGGATTGCGCCACTCGCCGAAAGGGCGCAGGCATAATTAGTGTTTTTGTCGGATCAAAGGGAGAAGTAATCATTGTGTTGTGCCTCTGACTCTGGTGACCGGGTCGCGTTACGCAAGTGGCCGAAAGGGAAGGGACCTTTCCCTGTGTTTTGGGCGCGTTCCCCACCATTCTCCGCACTCTCCTCCAGATTATTGGCATACCTATTATAGATTTGGAGCCGGAGAAATGGCCAATTTGGCTATTTGGCCCTCACCTCCGACAGTTCTTTTCCCTTTCCTTTTGTTCACAAATTTTGAATGGTGGTGAGATGAGCGAATTGTGAATCTTGGCGAGCCAAACCGTGCTGGTGACGCCGGAGGGCAAATTAATATGCAAATTGGATTCCCGAGAATGCAGGCCGGGCACACACATTTATTCCCCCGAGTCCCGGAATGTGCGCCCAAATCCATCAAAATTACGGTAAATGCAAAAAATTGGATTATGCCTCATGGGCGGATTATGTGCGGCACAACACTTCCCGCTGGGCCCAAATGTGTGCGGAGAATGAATGTCGTGCCGGGGGAACGGTCCCGCGGCGGAGGGAAAAAGCGGACAGACACCGGCAGCAGAGGATTGCGAGAAAAGGTCAACACTGGGTGAGGACACTGGACAGACACACTGTCAGGCCAACGGAGGTCTTTTGGGTTGGGGAGACTCGGACACTCATTCCCCGGTGAGCATTCGAATGTCCGGCCAATACTAATTCTCCGTTCTGTCCTGGCCATCCGTCATACTTATTTCGGGTGTTGTGGCCGACCGTTGTTGGTGCCCTTCCCTCTCCCGTCCCTCCTTCGCCAGCAGAGGACAGCAATAATTAAGGGATTACACGGGTTGGCGCAATTCTCCGGACGGCCAATTCTCAGCCGACTTGGGCCGTGCCCCAGGGGAGCGAATTTCCTGGACCGCGTTGGTTATTTTGGCCGCCATTCGTGCGCCATAAAAATCCAATCACCCGCCCTGCTGGGGGAGAGGGAAGAAGATTGCCTTGCCATGGGAGGGGATTCACCCGGGAGGCCGAATCCAATTGGGGACAGCAACAGCACCGCCGGATTTGGTCCATTTCACAATAGTAGGTAAGTATTCGGTCGATTGGGATTTGGGAGGAGAGGACAGAATGCCAACAACCGGTCTAAACAGGTTCCAACATTCAAGTGCCATGAATGTAGACAAGTGTTTCAGTGCTTTTGGGGCACATCCCGCGGGAATGAACACCGGCTGTTCGCCTCCGCGTAAACAAATTTGGTGGCTCATTTGGTGCCGAAATTTGACTCGCTCCCTCCCACTCCCTTCCGCCCCCTGCTATTTCCTGCCTTTCGCCAGAATTGGAATACAAATTTAAAACGCACCACAAATGGACAAGTCTCCTCGTTAGGATGATATTCTGATCTTCTGATCATTTGGAGTTTGGATGGATATTCGGTTGCGGTTCTCCGCCAAACGACTAGCCGCCGACCAGCCATTTTTGGCAATTTCCCACTTCCTTTGGCCGTTCCCACATTTCATTCTCCTAATGGATGGACGCAGGGGCGGCAGAGGGGGCGTGGTCCGACGACCTTTCGCCGGCCCTTTTTGACGGGGATTTGGCGTTGCCGAGATATCGTTTGGCGCAGGCCGAGGACCAATCACAGGGCGAGAGGGGCGGCGCCAAAAGGGGAAGTAGCGGCACAAAGGCAGGCCAAACCAGCGGATCCCCACAAACGGCCACAGCACTGCACTGAGAGACGACGGACAATTTGGCACTTCGAGAATGAGCGGCGGGTCCTCTTCCTCGGAGCACAGCATCCTGCACCTGTTGCTGCGCAAAGAGCGCCAGAGGTGAGGGAAGCGGTTCCCGTATGAAACGTTCGTCCAGTTCCGGCCGTGGAGAGGACGCGGCGCCCTCGCTCTCGACCGAGAGCACCCCCGGCTGCTGGGCGAGTGCTGCTGCCGCGCTGTTCCAGCAGCGGCTGCTGCAGGCGGCCGCAATGGCCACGATGGGAGGACAACCGGCAGGTGGGCCTTGGGGTCGATGACACTGGATCGGAGGGCCCCTGGCCAAATTCCCTTTTGGCAGTTACAGTCACCTTCGCATTTCCCCAGTCTCAAATCCCAAAGATGCATCCCTGTATATATTTCCCCGTTCAATTCTTCCGCAAAATCTTTTCGCTTGCCCTCTTTTCCCAGTTTCATTAGTCCTGCGCTGTCAGCGCCGCAATATTGTGTCACTCCGAGCCAATTCCGCGCGCATTGTCCGCCCATTCTTGTCAATCAAGTGCCATGCGAGAAAGAAAGGAAACAGCAATCCAATTTGGCATTCTTCGGGCGACTGAGGTCGTCTTACAACAAACCAGAGGCAAAAGGGCGAAATCTGGGGAGGGACTGAGTGTGGACGCGGCAGAACACATTGGGTGGCACGGCATTCGAAAATTCGGCACGGCTTTTGGAGGTTTTGCTTTTGGCCCTCATACTGTGGATTTTCCCTCGGCCCCCTTTTGCGTCATGTGCGTGTGCCGGCGCAATCTCTCTGCCTCCCTGGCGCATTTGATTGCACACCGTACCCTGCCCTTGCCCGAGCAGAGAGTGCCAACGGATTGCCGCCGCCGGGCACACACGGCCAATGCCTTCCTTCCTCCCGGGTTTCAGATTTCATTTGCCCCATTGTGGAGGGGACTGGGCCTCTCCACAGGCGGGGAAGTGGCCCCAATACAAATACAGCGTCTTAAATGGCGCACCTGGCCCCTGCCTGCCTTGTCTGTCCTGTTCCCCCAGCGCCCAAAGACGGCAAAAGCAAATCGGCCGTGTTGCTTGGCGGGAACGGGCGATTTGTTTGTGCAGTATGTGCCACTCGACGGCAGCAATTAGGGCCAGAGAGGGCAATTGACCTGCGCGGATTAATGTTCAGAGTAAAAGAGTGCGGATGAGGAAGAGCGACTGAAGTGGAACAAATTGATCAGCAGAGACCAGAGAGAGACAGAGAGAGACTGTGTCCTGCTGGCCAAATCGCCAATGGGTGGTTCACAGTGCCTGTCTGGGTTGGCACTTCGGGGGCACCTTTCGCCAATCCCATGCACTCCTTGACCCGTTTTGGCCGAAGTGACGAGCGATGTGCCAATGTTTGTCCAATTCCGGCAGAGCCGTCGTTGGGTAACGATAATGCGAACGCCAAACAAAGACAGGTGCCACCAGAAATTGACTCCCAGCACTTGGAGGGGCCGAGAGATGCACCAAAATTCCCCGTGAAATGGCCAATTCAATTTGCGCGCTTGTGCTCGAACAGCGTCAAATCTCGCAAACAATTGTTTGATGGAGCGCAAACAACACCGGATTGGGCCGTCCATTTGGGAAATTGGAGTTGGCAGAAGGGACAAATGTGCGGACAAATTCGGAGAATGCTCGCGGTGAATCACAAAATGAATTATTTTTATGATGGCTTCGAAACGTGGACGCTCACTCCGCTTTTGCGCTGCAATCTGATCCATCCGTCATCCACTCTCCCGGGCCACTTATTCTATTCGGATTCGCAGCAGTCCCTCTTCCAGCTGATTCATCCGTTGCCCTTGCAGCTTTGCCGTCCTTCCCCTCTTCCGTGGCGCCCTTCAGTCCGCCAACTATGGCCCCGCCAATGAGCTGCTCCTCCTCTTCTGTGCCGCCATTTCATCTTCATCATCATTTCGGGCTCGTCCCGCCAGCGCCGCTTTTCCCGCAGAGGACGGCGCCGACAACGGTAATTGGATGGAATGCGAAATGAGCGGGGACTGTGAATGGATTGCAAAAATGGCGGAAAGGGGAATAATGGCAGAAAGAGCAAAAGGCTGGAATTGTTTGTGGGACTGGACGAGAGCAAATGGCACGATTTTGAGCCGATCTCTCCATTCGGGCACTTTGCCTCCGCTCCGTTGCTCCCTGCTGCCCACCATCATGTCGGCAACGGTGGAGGGCCGCCCGCCTTTTTCGCCGCATTGCTGCAGCAGGTCTGCAAAGCCTAAGGGATCCACATTTGCATCGCTTTTGCAGCACTTTTTTGCGCAACAAATGCGCCTTGCCATGGCCAGACAGAGTCCAATAACGGTCAGAGAGGCGGAGGAGGAAGCGGCAAATGCGGGCAAACGGGAGGAGACCAGTGCGCCACCGAAGCCAGCACAAAGAACGGCCGCCGCCGATAGACGCAAACACAAACAGGCACAGGCAAATGGAGCCCCATTTTTGACTTGATCCTTCATTTATATTTGCAATGTTCAGCCGAAGAAAATTGTGTTCGAAGCGAAGGAGCAACCAGAGAATGGAGTGGCGAAGATGGAATCGCTGAATGGCGGACAGCAACAGGCCAACGAAAACGGAGGGAACTCGGCCAACGGAACTCCGCCGGCGGGTCAAATCCAACCAACGCACGAACCAATAATCAGTGAAGAGTGTTCAGGCAAATTGTTCGAGTGCGCCCAATGCGGAAAGTGCTTCAAACGTTCAAGCACGCTGTCCACCCACCTGCTGATTCACAGCGATACGTACGTGATAACTGATAACTGATAATGTTCACCCGTTCGTTCTTCACATCGGCTTTCCAGTCGCCCCTATCCCTGCGAGTACTGCGGAAAACGCTTCCACCAAAAATCGGACATGAAGAAGCACACCTACATCCACACTGGTGAAAATAGGAATGACTCCCTCCGGTGTGTGAATGATCGCTCCTTTTTTCAGGGGAGAAACCGCACAAATGCGCAGTTTGCGGAAAGGCATTCTCCCAGTCGTCCAATCTAATCGTAAGCAGGGAAAGCGGGGATCTTATTTTGGTGTGGTGGCCACAGACGCACACGCGCAAACACTCCGGCTACAAACCGTTTTCGTGTGAATACTGCGATCGCACATTCCAAAGAAAAGTGAATGATTACTCAACAGTCTCTGCTCTGTATATTCAAATTTCTTTTCCAAGGTGGATCGACGTCGTCACGTAGAAACACACCACGTTGGCATGCCGTTGGAAGAGACTCGACAGCACAAAGTGGCGAAGAGGGCAGAAGGTGGCGATGAAATAGGATTGAAAACATGCAAAAATATTCAGTTGTAAAACCAGCACAAAGCGAAATGAGTGGACAAAATAGTGCCGAAGAAGCAATGCCTGAAGACGTATCCCCGGTTCATTTTTCCTCTTTTGATCCTCTTTTTAAAGCCCCTGCCCCCGAATGATGAACCCACCTTTTCCTCTCTCTCCGCCGCTCCTGAGAGTCCGCCAACCATTTTCCAGCGTCTCGGTATCACCCAATTGTTGGCCAGTCTTTCAGCCGCGACAGCGAACAATGGCAGTGAGGAAAACGGAACGACAATGGTAAACTGAAAAATTAAAAATAAATGCAGTGTTAATTTTGTCTAACAATCCAAGAGTCCAAATGCGATGGAGGAAGCGGACTATGGAATCGAACTTAAAATGCCCTGTGATGAACTTGACCCGTCGGCCAAAGGAATGGAGGTGCCCGATCTGACACATCGCGATAGCTATTAATAATTACTATTAACCTTTTATAAATCTTCTCGTGCATGCGCAATATGCATTATGCAAGGTGCAGTTCCGCTTTCCTGCTTTCCTTCTTTTCATTGTCATATAAATATTATACGCATATTAGGCTTATCAGTTACAGTTATCACTTATCATTATCACTCCCCAAAAGGGGCTTAAAAGTTAAAATTAATAATGGCGAGCGTACGAAACGAAACGTCTCCGTATGCAATATACTAGTAATTCATTACTACGCCTCTCCCCGTTTAAGCCTAATAAAGCCCTGGATATACTTCGTGCGTGCTGTCACAATCGCAAGAAATTGCACGCT
>VAHH01000625.1:0-24699 GCA_013357305.1 Radopholus similis | reverse complement strand
CCAATGTGAAGCAAGTTGGCTATTTTTCACATTGGCCGAGTTGCCTCATTGGCCGAGTTGCCTTGATCCCAAGAATCGTCTATTAGAGCCCTTTTATGGAATGAATAGAAGTCAAGACTAATAGATAATTTACGGCCACTTTCATAGTCAATTTCAAAAATTTAGACCCCCAACAAATGAACCTTAAAAGTCCTTAAAAGTGATAGAGCCAAACCGGTTTTCCCACCTCTGCCATCGAATTGGCCGCGTGGATGTCCACAGCGACCCGGCCAGCAGTTCCAATGCGCGTTCACAGAGCGCCGGCTTATTGGTCTGGTCGCAGTCCAATCGGCGCGCAACTGCGCGCGCCAGTTCAGCCAACAGGCTCGGCTTTTGCAAGTCTTCGGCGCTCTTCACCCCAATCTCCAGTTTGCCAATTTTGCACGTCACTTGGTCGTACACTTTGGCCTCAATCTTGACCGCCTCTTCCGGGGGTACCTCCCCATTCTCCAGCATTTTGATGGTGGACTTTTCGCCGCCACTTTTGGCGCCAATCAGCTTCAATTTATGGCCCAGTTGCAGCAATTTGTTGGATTTGAGCTGCGCATCCACCGCCCCGGGCACAATGGCCTCCATCACTTGGCCCATTGGGACATCTTGGTTCGGCTCCTTTGCGACGATTCCGTCGTTATTGCCTTTCGCAATCGAAACAATCAGGGCCACCAAACACAGCGAGAAGAGCGCAATTCGCATTTCGGGCAAAATGTTGAGGGAGAATGCAAATCAATTTTTGCCAAAACTGGCCTGATTGGCCTCGTTCTCGCTCCCTTTTTGTATACGATTTTCCTTCACGCCCAGATATACGTGGGACACGTCAAACTGCGCGCGCGCACATTTGGTGTGGCGCAAACATGTTTGGATCACAAATCTCACGACGATCCTGATCTCCTTTGTTTTCGCACACCTTTTCAGTTGATTTCTCCATCTTTGCAGCGCCCACGTATATCCCGAGCGAGTGTGTGGGTGAAAGAGAAAAGTGCACATATCTGAGCGTGAAGGAAAATCGTATACAAAAAGGGAGCGAGAACGAGGCCAATCAGGCCAGTTTTGGCAAAAATTGATTTGCATTCTCCCTCAACATTTTGCCCGAAATGCGAATTGCGCTCTTCTCGCTGTGTTGGGCGGCCCTGATTGTTTCGATTGCGAACGGCAATAACGACGGAATCGTCGCAAAGGAGCCGAACCAAGAAGTCCCAATGGGCCACTGGGGGTGGATCCAAAAAGCCATGGAGCGACCCAAATGAGCAATCAATTCCGCCCAGTCAGCCGCATTCAAACAAATGTGGGGCTGCCTCGCCGTTTTCCTCCTCCTCTGGCCCACTTAAGTTAAAGGCTGATTGCATTAGGGTTTTTCGTTTTTTGGCCATACTTGGCTCAAAATGATATTTGCGGATCAGTGCATAGGCTTATACTAAAGCCTAGCTTAACTTAGCGACTAAGCTTAAATTGTAGGCCAACTAAGTTATTTTAGTCTAAGCCAAGGCAAGCTTAAAACTCTCAGATTAAGTCTCTAGGCCCAATGTGTAGGTCCGCAAATGTCGCACCACCACTTCTAGTTTAAATCCCCAGTCAAGTTGTGTCCCGTCAAATGTCAAATAATAGACATGTACCACTTCAAAGTTCAAAATCCATGCCACACAGGTGATCGGCATCATTGTGCTGATCGCGTATGCCCTGGGCACTATGGGAATGGGTGCCGCATTTTTATGTGCGATGATATGTAGTTGAAAATGAAATCATGACAGCCCGAAGAGTGGAAGAGAGACAAAAAACGGCACTGGAATCCATCCATGGAATCTGTCGCGAGCTTTATTTGATTTTTTCAGAGACTTTCAAACGCATTTTTGTTCATTTGGGAAAACAAGGCAAAAACTTGTGGAACGCGTATAAAATCTGTATTATTCAAAAGAATGGCGAGGGTACATTGAACAACAAAACAATTTCAAATATTGAGATCGGTATTTAAATTTAACAATTTTAGTTTTAAATTGTCTGGCAAACATCAGCAGATGGCAGCCATTGTATTAACTACTTACACATTTTTGTCTTTTAAGGATTCAGCAATCAATTTATCTAATACAACATTCGAATTTTTCACGAATCAAATTTTGGTCGCAAATTCCGGTTTGCCATTTTGCACAGTGATTGGCGTCGCATTTTTGCTTTGCTTTCACAAATTTTAAATTTCAAAGTCTCATATTCTTCGTTCAAAATTGCAATAAATAGGCCGCCAGGTTCAAGTCCGCTCGGCGTCGGTCCGAATTTTTTGCCGATTTTTTTACTACACAGACACAGAGCACATTTTGTTTTAATATTTTTTCTCATTTTTATTATTTTTTTGTGTTCAAAGTTCATACTGTTACAAAATGAGTGAACTGAATGAGTTTTTGTACAAGAACAGACATGCATTTGGTGTGAATCCAAACCATTATACATAAGATAATTAATAATTAATTATCGGTGTTCAATTGTTTGGTGAACAAAAATGTTGCAAAATGTGGTCGGGGGACAGACGGCGAAAGGCTCTATGCGGCTCAGAAAGAATGCGATTTTGAATTTGGTGGATACCGCGAATTTGCTTGAATTTTCAGGGAGACACACTTTATGTTGAAGGGAAAATGAGAATTGAGGAGAAATGAGTTATTTTGAAACAAATTCCAAGTTGTTGCGCGAGCCCATGGAAAAAGACAGCGGCAACGACCAACAGGCAAAACAGAGGTAAGAGGTCCCATTTTTCTCTTACACATCGAAAAATTCTTCCTTCTTCTCTTCAATCCCATCCACAAGTTTCTCTCGCTTCATCCTCATCCGCCTCATCCGAGCCGCTTCCCTCATCCTCTTCCGAACATCCTCATCGGCTTCAATCGCCTCATCCGAGCCTAACTTCCCTCATCCACATCCGAGCCGCTTCCTTCATCCTCTTCCGAACATCCTCATCGGCCTCAATCAAGCCTCAGTCACTTCATCTTCATCCAAGCCTGACCTCCCTCATCCTCATCCAGCCCCACGGTTTGCCTCTTCCTCATCCGCCTCATCCAAGCTTCAGTTCCTTCGTCATCCCCTTTCATTTTGGAGGGCTTCGCCACTTCCGGATGACCTCTTCCACTCTAGAATGATTGTTCGTCCTCTTCCGCTGTGGATTGCTCTTGCCTTCTTCCTCTGTTGGTTGCCTTCCCGACAACATGCGCGCACCTTTTGCCTCTTCTTCCTCCAGATGCTGGCTTTTCGTCTTGCGGGTGCGCTCGCACTGCCCAATATGGGCACATTTTGTCGTGCCACCGCCGCCGCTGATGCCACCCACATATCACAGAGTGCAGATTGATTCTTGATGGATGTGCATGGTTGTTGTCGGCCATTTTTTGGTACAATGTGCTCTGGCCCATCTGCTGGGTGTGTGTGTTTGCCGTTGGTGGGTTCTTCCGATTGCCATTTTTGGGAGCACAAATGTTGTGGCCGGTCCGGCCAGTTTGGGGCGGTGTGGGAAGGAAATGTGTTGTTTTGGTTGGTGTTGTTGTTGACTCGTTTTTGGCATTTGTCAATTGGCTGGCTGTGTTCGTTTGTATATGTGATGTGATTTGTCGTGGTATTGTCTCGTTTGCCGTTGTTGTTGTGCGCCCGTTCAGCGATGATGCTGGTACATGGAGGGCTAAAAAATGGGAAATTGTCAAACAATTAATTAATTGGGAAACATGTTTGAGCAAGAGTGGACTCTGAACTAATTTGATGTGTCAGAAACAGTGATCAAACTTTTCAGATCAGGAGGTCAAACTTGAAGAATATCCCATTGATTGATCACAGTATTCAGTAAAAGGCGATTAAGCGTAAATGCATTTTGATCTGATGTGTGGTCGATCACTTGATTTAAACTTATTGATTAAATTTCTGATCAATCGATTTATCCGAATTTATGGGTTGCAAGCGCAATTTTGGATGAAACCTTTTGATCAGACGCCATTTGTTGAATGAAATTGATCAAATTTCTTTCACATTGAGCCCTTTTGGGCATTTGATTCTTCAATTTATTTGATCACACACCTGTTGCTGCTGTGCCCCCGTGCCGGGCTGCAGCTGCTGTTGCATTTGTGCACTGCCCGCCTGTGCCGCCATCAGGCTCGACTCCGGGTACGAGTGGGCCAACAGTGCGGCAGTTTGTGCCTTCAAAAAAGGTAACTCATGATCGCGTCAGAACCTACTACCTATACTAAATCATCTTGATCTGATTATTTGATCTGTACCCTACCTGGATATCGATTAATTCAGATCAATGAATTAAGTGATCGGATATTAGATATTTAAGCAGATCATTTGATCAGAATTCGTCAATTGATTGCGCTGATGCATAAATAATTCAAATGTGCGAATCTGGCTCATTTTGATCACTTGATTTGAAATTCTCGATCAATGCTCAGTGGATCACCCTTTTTGATCTGATCTCTCGCAGCATCATAATCATGATCCCTGCTTAAATCTTGCCAACCTGTTGCTGTTGCCCGCTGAGCTCTGCCCAGATGGGCTGTGGCCTATTGCTGCTGTTGGCGACCAACGTCGCGGCGTAGGCAGCCGCAATTGCGGGCGCCGAAGCGGACGAAGTGCCCAAACTGTTCGGCGGCACGCCAGCAGCTCCGCCAGCGGACTGCTGCAGCGGCTGTTGGCCGCCCCCAAATGCACCGGTCATACTAAATCAATGATTTTTTACATGATTGGTTTTATCAAATTTTTTGATTTCCCAAAAAAATTTCATGTTATGATTTTGTACAAAATAAATATTGATTTTTCACCAAATTATTAATTTTTGTCAGTTTTTTAATTGATTTTTTTGCTGGCTCCACTTTTACCCGAATGCAGTGGCTGTTGGCGGCATGGCAGCAGCTCCACTGCCGTTCGCGTCCACAATGTTGGCGTAGTCGGATGCGCCGGCGGCCAGCGGATAGAACGCAGCAGCCGCTGCCGCCAATTGGCCATCGCGCGAGGGACGTTGCGCCACTCGCATTGCATGCTGCTGCTGCTGTTGGTGTTGTTGTGCTGTATCCCCGGTGTCCATTACGCTGCCGCCTGCGCCCGACCATGCGCCTGCCGCTTCAGTGCTCATTTGAGTCTGCTGCAAATCACAACAAATTGCTCTGATCCAGAGGTGAGAGGTGATCACCATTTGCGGATCAATGCCTAAACTTAGCCTAAAGCCTGGGTTAGCAGCCCACTTAGTTTACGATCTTAACGTGTAATCCCAAGTAAGTTATTTTAGCCTAAGCCAAGGCAAGCTTAAAGTTTGGCTTAGTTTACGTCTAAGCTTAATGTCCGCAAATGTCGCACCACCTTTGGGAAGAATACCACTTTGCCATAGTCGGTCAACAAATTTTCTGTCGTCCATTGTTCGATCCATGGTTTAGTAGTAAGTTCAGTTTGTGAACCTATTTTTGATTGACTCTCCAGCTCTCCACACACAGCTGTTTGATATTCTCAAGCTTAGATTTGGGCTTTCACCGGGTTCTTAGACTTTAGGCAGTGAGCATATTGCCAAATGGTGAATTTTTTGGCCTAAGCCTTAGCATAGGCCCCCACACTTTTGCTTAGGCCCAAGCCAAAAAAAGATGTGGGAAGGGCATAAAGGGGACTCGTTCTGGGTGGGTTTGGTCCAACGGTGTCTAAAAGTGCCAGCTTTGGGCTCATCGCAACCCAATTGAGATTCGACTTCTCTACCCAGAGCTGCTTTTTCCCGAATTTCTTCTTCCCGGAGAAGAAGCCAAGAAGCTAGACCACTGCCATGATACCCCACTCACAAAGTTCGGCACCGACTGCTGTTGCTGGCTGGCGTAGGGTTGGCGCTGCGAGAGGGACACCGATGAATGGGAGCGATGCGCCCCAGCGGCGTTATTCTGCTGCGACTGCTGCTGCTCCTCGCCGGGGTTGCTTTTCCGCAGGAACGGATGGCGCACCGCGTAATAGGGCTGGAGCCGCTTTGACGGCTCATACTCCAGCATTCGTTGGATCATGTCCTGGAGAAACACATTTGTTTTTAGTGAAGAAATGCCTTCACATTCCCACCTTGAATTTTGTGTACTCCTCCACCGAGTGTCCGGCCTCGCCGTACCGCCGCCCGTATGGTCCGCCGGTGTGTACGCCCAGTATGTCCGAGAGGCGTCTCGACGCGGGCGGCTTGTAGGTTTTGGTGTCGCGCGACTTCTTACAGCGCCATTGGCCACCTTCAATTAGACACAAACGTTGGTAGATGATCTCTGCCCTCTTCATACAGTGGGCGGAAAATTGGGCAACCAATATGAAATTTCCTAGCATAAATTTGGCTAATATTTGGGCTTAAACTTTAAGTTAAGTATGTTTAGGCTAAGGCCAGGCTAAGCTTAAGCTTGCATAGGTTTAGGCTAAAATGCCACGATCAGCTATATTTTGGGCTTAAAAGTTTGTTTAATTTAGGCTAAAAATTTGACATTTTAACTATGCCGTGTAAAAAATTTTCACGTTGGTGCCCAATTTTTGCCTTCTGATCAAGGGTTCGGAACGAATCTGGTCAATAATCAATTGATTCGCCGATCCGAGATTTGGGAGAATGCTAGTGAATCAATTCTTGGTTGACTTCAATTGATTTGTTCACACAAATAGTGTGACCCAGGTCGGCGATCAAAATATTTTGATGTTTTCTAAACTCAAAAGTGAAACCCACTCTCGTCCAGTTCGAAGAATTTGTTGGTCTTGGACGCCTGGTTGAGCAGATTGGCGGACGGGATGCCGAGCACCTCGACGATCTTCATCATCTGGTCGAACTCCGAGTGGCCCGGGAACAGGGGCTCGCCAGTGTGCATTTCCACCAGAATGCATCCCAGCGACCACATGTCGATCTGGGTGTCGTAGGAGATGCCCAGCAGCACTTCAGGCGACCGATAGAACCGAGACTGGATGTAGTGGTAGATGCGCGAGTCGAATTGGCACGAGGAGCCAAAGTCGATAATCTGAATTTGGGCATTTTATTGCCAAATATTGCGCAATCGAATTCTCCACCTTGATTGTTGATCGCTTCGGATTGCAGAGCAGCACATTCTCCGGCTTCAGATCACTGCAATTAAAAAACATCAATTTCAAGCAGTGCAACTAGTGGTGTAGTCTGGTGCACCAATTTCTAAATTCCTACAAATTCCGGGTTAATTTTGTGTGACGTTTTCTCGGATGAACAGCTCAAACTAGATAGGCAAACAAGTTCAAACATTACACTAGGTTTGGACACCACAATCCAGTTTTCAATAGAGCAATTTGTGTAAACCCATTCTTCAAAACATGTTCGAGTTCGATTTGAGCCCAATTCACATTTTTCTCATTGGAACAGTTTGGATTTTTTGAACAACAAAGTTCAAGCAGTACGGCCAAGTTCAAACTCTTTGGCCTCACCAATGGATGATGTTCAGCTCCGGCGCTGAGAGGAAGAGCAGCGTGGCGGCCAGCTGCTGGCCAAATTTGCGCGTCAGGTTCAGCGACACGCCGTGGAAGTTGGTGTTGCGCAGCAAGTCGTACAAGTTGTACGAGAGCAGCTCGAACACAAGGCACAGGTGGCGTCTCCACACAAAATGGTTCTTTAGCTGCACCACGTAGTAGCGACCCTCCGAGTTGTGGCTGTTCATCAGCTCCAGCAGACGGATCTCGATTTGGGCCTGAAGTGATGATGGAGGTAGAATGAAGAAGAATGAGGTGGAGGTTGAGGATGCAAAGATGATGAGGTGATGAGAATGAACATCTTGGATGAGAAAATAAAGGATGAGGATGAATAGCTAATTTCAAATAATGTTGAATGAAACTCTTCTGATGAGTATTGTACTCATCCGGATGTGAGAAAAATAGTACTCTTCCAGATAAGGATAAAGAGAATAATAATGGTAGAGGAGGAGTAAGAATTGAACTCTTCTGGATCAGAACAAATTTAGCTTTCTTCCGGATGAGTACAGGTATTCTCGCAAATCGGATGAATACATTACCCCAGATGAATAAAAATCTCGAACAGAACTCGTCCGAATGGGATGTAAAAATTCTTCCTCTGACAATGAATAGTGGTTTTTGACGAGGATGAGTAGATCATTTTTGGGTGAGAGAATAAATAGCCCTTAAATGGAAGCAAAATACCAGAAAAGGGGCGAAGTGTGTGAAAGGGTTAAGGATCCAACTCTTCCGATTCCCAAAAGGATGAGGATGATGAAGCACAACTCTTCCCAAAGGGAAGTGGGACTCTATATTTTGAGCGCACCTGGTCGTAGAAGGCCTTCTTGTTCTTGATGATCTTGACTGCGACCACCTCCTCCTCGACCATGTCGTAGGCCTTGGCCACCTGGCCGAACGAGCCCTTGCCGATGCTGGACTCGATGCGGTAGCGGTAATTGAACACCTCGCCGATGCGAATGATGTAGTCGTTGTTCTCGTCGTCGCAGTTTTCGTCATCCGGCCCCGCCATGTCGCACAGTGCGGCATTCTGAACAAATCGATCAGATCAAGCTACGAATAGGAATTGATTTATTAGATCAACAGTGATGAAGCCGATTCTATCAGATCAGTTTAAGTCTGATATGACCAATTGGATCAGATCAAGCCTGATCAGACTATTTGAGATCAAGCCCGATCAGGCATAAAAAAATCGGATCAAACCGAATGTGTCAAGTTGATCAAGTCATATTGATCGAAGCAATGTTTATATATCAGCCAATTTGATAAGATCAGTTGTAGGCTAATCAAGTCAATTAAATCAGATCAAGGCAGATCAAAATCGGCTCAAGATTGATCGAGTCAATTGTTTCAGGATTCAAACCTTCAAAAACTGGAACCGATCGAGATCAAATCGGGTTGATCAAGAAATTTTGGATCAAATCAAATCATAGGGTGATCATATTAATTTGTGAAATGATCAAGAAGTCTGTTTCATTTCAAGTAGATCCAATTTAGATGTCAACTGACCGCTTGCATTGCCTTGTTGTACATTGCTGCCTTGTCTGTGGCGGCTGCCGCCTTCGAGCGACCCGCGCTTTTGTGCTTGCTGGGCGCAGACACTGTGTACGCCTGGACGGGACGTCGCTGGGGGCCCCCCGCGGTGGAAGAGTTCTGAAACAATATACTTATATTGCTTATAAAATTTATTTTAAAAATTTAAAATTTATTTAAAATTGTTTTAAATTTAACATATTCAATATTCATTGCACCTGCTGCATGGATTTGGCGGGCGCCACGTCTGATTGGATACCGAATTGCATTGGATTTGCTGGACCCGTTGTGCCTGAAGATGTGCACGGCGCCGCCAGAGACATGTCCTGAACGGGGGAAAATCAATTAAAAATATTTTTGATATTCATTTTTATCATTGAAATTATATTTAAAATTTAATAAAATAAAAAATCAAATTTTAAAGCTAAAAATTCTTATATAAAATCAAATTTTTTTATAAATTAAATTTAAAAATCCAAAAATATTGTAAATATCCATTTTGATTATTCGGTAGCGCAAAGTGCAACATTTTGGCGTTGGAAAGAATCTGGAAACAGGCTTTTGCGGGCGCTCAAAAAAATTAATTTATTTTTGCGCCAGAAATGGGCGCAAATATTAAATACTGGTTACTGGTTTCCAAAAGCAATATTCGTCTACCGTGCTGCACTCTTCTGGCAGAAAAGGAAAAAGGTTTAAGCCAAAATAAATAACGCGTTTTTAACTGATTAAAGGATACCTAGATCACTTTTGAACGCCAAAATATTTAAAAATCTCGGCTTTTTTGGCCATAACTTGGCTCAAACTGAATCAAACAATTTTTGTAAAAAATAATTTTTTGCATCAAATGGAGCGCGTCCAAAAATGGGACTTTATTGGTGTCTGGTCTGCACATAAAAAGGCGAAAGACATTTGTTTTCACGTGAGGCGCTCGACTGGGGGCCCCATGTTGAATGTGCATCGGGGCCAACGGAGGAGGGGAAAAGGGCCATAAATCACGCCGCGAATTTGCTGCAAACACTGTCTGCGCCAAATTTTTGGCGAAAACACCAAAAACCGAAAATTGGGAAAAGCAGCGCACAAGTGAGAGATTATTACCTATTTGTCCACAGAAATGTGATGAAATTTGACTTATGGCGTGTTTGGAAGAATTTGGTCAAAACAAAAAAGTGACAGTGTGTGCTGGCTGCTGGTCGGGACGCCGAGTCGGATGTTTGTGCTTGACTCTTGGGGTCTTGGGTGAGTGTATGTTTTGGACACCGAATAAGAGATAAGGGCACGGGAAACGGAAGCACAGGGTGGACGTGGAGTTTGTGTTCCCCCCACTTGTGTTGCATTTCCCATTTGTGGAGTCTGTGATTTTGTTGAAAACCCGAGAATGATAATTGGAGTCAGTCAGAGAAACCATTCACAAAAATGATCCCGGGAATCTGTCGGGCACTAGACATTTGCGGTTCCTACGTGTAGCCAAGTGGGTCATTTTAGCCTAAGCCTAGGTAAGCTTAGTTTAGCTTAAACTCAGCTTATGTCTAAGCCTAACGTGTAGCCGAGTGTTATTTTGACCCTAAGATTGCCCTCAAGCTGACCTGAACTATAAATTTCGATTGTGTGTTTGGACTCATAAACTTCGATTGCCCACAAAGTGCAGTAGAACTGATTGTTTTTCTAACCCCATTTTTAGACTGCGGGGGGTAAACGATTGTTGGGCAAACAAATTGTAGCCACCAGACGAAGCCCAAAGATCCCCGAATCCAAAAAAATACTTCAACTAAGACTGCTTGGCTGGCCAAGACAAACCTCAAGATCCAGAATATGTTATAGTTATAGCCATTCTTTAGGGTCTGATTGTGAATGACTGCCCAAAAATTGCCAAATAATCGTTTTTTGTTTGCAAACGAATTTTTTGCAAAAGTAATTGCCTTCCTCAAAATAGCAACGTCCATAGAGAGAGTTTTTTTCCTTTTGCTGATAAGCAAAAAATAAGGTACCATTGGCTGACCAAAAACACGCTCATTTGGATCAAAAACCGCGATTTTGAGTAAACATAATTTGAAAATTTTGGCCGACATATTTTAAGAAAATTAGTTAGATTAGCTTATAAATTAAAAATAAAATCCAAAGAAAAAAATTTAATAAAAACGAATTAAAAATGCCCACCGTTTGCATTTGGCCGATCATTGGAGGCCCGCCCATCAATGGGTTGTTCTGTTGACTGTTTGCGCCAATCATCTGCTGCGGCTGCTCCTCGTTTTGGCGGCGGCGCGCCTTCCTACTGTAGTAGTTCTGAAGGGGCAATGGGCGTAAAATTGAGCCAAAATCTTCAACCTATATTTTAAATTTCCAGCCGCAATAAAATTAAAAATTATCAATGAATGAACGGAAAACAAAACATTTGGGAATTCAGCTATAGTCTCATAGAGAAATGAGATTGAATTGCCATTCGTACAATCGCCGATTTGTTTGTTCAGGGGATTATGCAAATTTTTCAAAAAAAACTGAATTCTGTTTAATACGTCAGGCACTCTAAACACTCAAACAGAGATGGCTCCAAAAACAAAATTTAAAATCAAAAATTAGGCGTCAACAATTAAACTGCCAATGTAATTTTTGTCCAAATTCATTCCCGCATTGCGCCCTGTGCCCTCACCTCATTGATGGTCTTGTAGGTCTTGATCAGCTCCGACGTCAGTTTGTTGATGGGACGCAGTGTGGGGTCGCGCAGCGGGCGCACAACCTGTGGGGGATCAATTGAAATCAATCAGATCAAGTCCACTCAGGTCGGTACTCATAATCTAAGTCATAACAAAGCGGATCTTGATTCAGAATAAGCCATATCGATCAAAATTCGGATCATTCAAAATCTTTGAGCTGAAACTAGTTTAGATCAGTACTAATTTGAACCAATCTAGACACCAGATCAGATGATTACACATTTTAAGACACATTGATTGATCTAAGTCGGGTCATTCCCGAGTCCTAATTTAAAATTTAAATGTAAGCCAGATCAGATGATCCCACGAAGTGATTCATTTCATTAAGATCAGTAGACTACAGACAGCTCGTGTTCACATAAATTACCCCTTCTTATAAAATCAGATTTCAGATCTAAGACTGACTAGATCAGATGATGCATTTTAAGACACATTGATCAAATCTTCAAGTCGAAGCATTTTAGATCAGTGTTATCGAAAAGAGTTCAAACGGCTCTCAGATCAAGTCAGATCAGTGATTAAATCCTCTTTCAGATGTCCAGATTAAGCCAGAGTACAAATTTAAATGTAAGCCAGATCAGATGAGACCACGAAGCGATTGATTTCTTTAAGATTGGTAGACAACGGGCAACTCGTTCACATGAATCACATAATAGTTTAGAGTTTAAGGAACTTTAGAGTTTTCGTCAGAGACAGAACCCGATTTTACCTGTTGTTGTTGGGCCATTTGCATTTGCTGGTCCATCGGTTGGCCGCCGACCCCGTCGAGCATTTGGTGCATCAGCGCCATCTGTTGGAAGTTGGAGGACTGTTGCTGCTCGGCCGCCGAAGCTCCCGCATACGCGGGATTCGCGAACGCGCCCCCGCTGCCCATGTGCGTGTGGCCCCCCAACGTGTTCATCCCTGCAAAGGGGAACGCACTGGCTATAGACAGAATGCCAAAAAATTTTAAATTTATTGGGCGCTAGATAATGCCAAAAATTGATTTTAAAGAGAAAAACAGAATGCCAATAAATTTATCTATTTGACGAGAATGCAAAAAATTTAATGTGAACGAACGCCACGAATTGACAGAATACCTACCAAAATTTATTTGAGAATGCCTATAATTAATTTATAATTTTGAAAACAAAGGACAAAATGTCATTCTATTAAAATTTTGGTCTGTAAATGTATAAAGCAGATACCTACCTATACACTTTGTTAGTTCCCGTTTTCGAAATGTGCGTACGGAGGAAATAGAAATTTTTAGATAAATCGCATGTAATGGGAAAAATGAATTCCCCGTTTTTGACGCAATTCAAATGGTGCGAAATGGCTGTGAAAACAAATAGGGGATATGGGATTTTAGAGTTCCAACTCAAAAATGAGAAACTTTGACGTAACCAAAAATTGCGTCTTTTCATTGCTTTGGCTTCCCCCACCTGCTTGCGCGGAATTGTGCTGGCCATGAATGATGAACTGCTGTGGCGGCTGCTGTTGTTGGGCGCCCATTTGGGTGACGGCCGAGAACCC
Organism: Radopholus similis; assembly: GCA_013357305.1. NCBI lineage: Eukaryota > Metazoa > Nematoda > Chromadorea > Rhabditida > Pratylenchidae > Radopholus > Radopholus similis. Next base: position 11,470 of record VAHH01000625.1, on the reverse strand, counting down.
ATGTTGGGGGTGCTGAACGAGAAAATGAAGTCATTACTTCTATTCCGAATGTTCGATTGGTTGCGAACAAATTTGTCTGGGCAACTTTTCCAGATATTAAAATAAATTTTTTTACTGTTCAAATTTAAATTTCCTTAAAAAACAAATTAAGCAAGCATTTTTCCAAAATAACCCAAATATTAAGGAGCTCATCTAGTCATCTACCACAACCACACCATTTGACCAAAATGACCGTTGATCGAAAACTATGGTCGATATTCGAGAAGCCGGCCGATATAATTTTGAACATCCCCTTAAAGATCTCTCAGCACTCATTTTTCGGGGCGCTAAAGCGCTTTTTGAATGAGATTGTACAAGCTATTAAAAAAAACAATATGATGAAATTAATTCGGCCGACTCCAAAATTAAGGATCATAGGCCGATCTGATCATTCTGGACGAAGGTATGAAGCCTCCAAGTTTTAGAGCCAAATATGTGCAAACAATTGCGGCGTTTTAAGCCCCTTTTGCTGCGCGATTAAGCTTCTCCATTTCTTTTTTCAAAGCCTGGCCAAGTATATTTTTTTGGCCCAAAACTGTGTTTTCTCTGTCCCATCAATATCATCCACTTGCCATTTTGAAGTGCATTTGGGCGCCACTCGCGTCATTCGGCGCCTGCATGATGGGGCAGACAATGCCACCAGCGCACGCTGCCGACGCATTTTGGGCGCCACCGAGCTGCTGCATGGCGTCCGCTGAGGAGGGCGCCGCCCAGCAATTTACGGCGGAGCTGGACGAGGGGAACTGCAAAGCCAAAATGGGAGAATAAAAAGTTGTTTTTTTCAGAATTAATTGCGATTAAAATGTTTATTTGGGGTCAAATGTAAAGTGTACTGATAAGTGATCCGTTGATCTTAGATTGCGGATCTAAAGCATTGATTGATCTGGCGATTTTTGGTTGATGGATGGATCAACGCACTGATCAATGTTGATTTCGACTGATCAAAATACATAATATGATCTCTATCTCTACGTGACCTATAAAGTTCAAAAGGTATACCCATTACCCACTGATCAGTGGCTTTAGTGTGTCTTTTGCTTTTTTGGTCTCATTCTGATTGCTTCTTCCAAAACAATCGCCCTTCGATTTGAAATGAGTCCCCCTCTATCGGGTGCTGTGCTGTAGCACATTAGTCCACAGAATTTTCAAAGTGTCTAGATTTCGCTGGTCTCTTTCTGATAATCGCTTATTAAACTAAAACAATCGCCTTTCGATTTGAAGTTTTTGACCTGGAACCCAAAAAAATGCCCTTCCAAATTTCTCGCCCATCCCCCAGCACTTGCCTGGGCCATCATTTCGTCGCGGCCAGCGGGACAACAACAACCGCCGTGGTTCGGATTGGGTGGGCCCTCAATTGGAGGCGAGCAGCGAGTGGTGGCGAGCGGCGACTGTTGGGGGGGGGGGCAAGCGAGAGCGAGAGCACTACTGTTGGTGCTGGGGCGCTGTTCACAGTTGGATGAGTGTGATGAGAGGCGGTGAGGGACCAATTCGATCAATTTCCAATTCGATGCGTGTGGATTTGTATGCAATTTTCGTGTGTGGCCTGTTGTAGTGCCCGCAATTCGGCTGATCCACTTCCTCGCGGCTTTGGCGTTTGGAAGTAAAATAAAAAAAAGTGCGTGACTGTATTGTACAAGCAGATGCCTTAATCACAAAAAAAAGTAAATTACGCGCCAAAATATCTAGTTGTTTAAATATGCCTAAACAAATTGTCAGTTAGGTAAGTCCTAAGTGGCGGAAAAATGCATGGTTTTCAGTTGTTCAGAGTTCAATTAATATTTGTTTGAAAACAGAATGCCAAAGCAATTCAAGAAATTGAAATAAAACATCTGATCAGTGATCAATATGACAATTTCAAAATAGTACGCGCTACTTCACCCACTTTTGTACCAAATGGCCAGCAGACGTCCAAATCACAACAAAAGTAAATGGCGCGAAGAATGGAATTTGAGCAATGCAAACAGTGAGCCAAAAATGTGACTCAGATCCTCAGATGTTTGGTGAAAAGAAATGCCAATGTACAAATATTTTGAGAAATGACGCAGCACCAAAAATGAGGCCAAAACATTATACATTATACCAAATGGACGCCAAAAATTGCTTTAAATTTTTTAAATGGGGCTCCAAACGTAAAAAACGCCAAACAACGAGCACAGCATACATTATGTGGGCGTCTGGTGTCTCATTGCAATCTGCAAATCGCATTTGGTCTTGGCTGACTGGTCCCGGAGCCCCATCCCCAGAGTGGCCAGTCCCCCGATGCATTGCATTTTATGACTTTTGTTAGGGCAAATGGGGCAGAAGGATTCGTTGAAAAAAGTGTGCCCATAAAAACTGATAGCGCGTCAGCCCATCCCCCCACAACTGTGGAGGGCTCTGTCTCTGTTCTTCCAGACGCGAGACCAATAATTTTGGGGAATGTCGATGCCGCCGGGATTGGCTCTTTGAGTCTGGGCTGTGGGATTAATTTGTACTTTTATCAGCTGCTGCTGTTGCCCTCACAAATTGAACCAAACAGCCACCACCCATAGACTACACACATCTCTCAATTGGAGGTGCCGCCACACCCAAAACAAGCAAAAAAACTGGTGATGCACAACAACAATATTGTGTGGCGGAATTCTCGGATCTTCGCCAATCGGGAGGAAGGGACTGGGGCAAAAGAAGAGAGAATAGTAAAATGGGAATTTGTTTCCTTATATGCCCTCTGATGAGATAATGACTGATGAGCACTGTCTGAACGGATAGCGGATTTATTGATTGGTAGCAGATGCCTGATTTCTTTATCAATACATATTTGACACAAGAATGCGCATTTCATTATCGTGCGGATGATCTTCGCCAATCGGTAGGAAGGGACTGGAGCAAAAAAGAGTGTTTTTTTCGCGGTACGTCGCCTCATCTGTTTATCTGCGGCAACGCGCGAAGGCATCGGCATTTTAAATTGCGGTTTTTGACGCGCATGCATACCCGAGAACTTGTGCATGTGTGTGTACACTTTTTGGTAAGTGAATTTAGAAATATTGGCTGAATGGCGTTTACAGAAAAATTTATGGTCAAAATGCAAACTGCGATGTCATTCGGTGTGTCTGGCAGTGCCTGCTCATCTTGTTTGGGCGGCGCAAAAAATGCATTATTTTTTGTGCGTCTGTCTGGATCGCGGATTCCCCTCCATTTGGACGTTTTCATTGGTTCGCGCCCATTCCCCCATAAAATGGTCCACAGATTATGTAAATCGTAAAAGTGCGAGAACTATCTGGTCGCCGCTCGCTTGGGGCCCGCCACCGCCGCAAAATCGCTGTATGCAAATTTTTGGATCGGCGCAATTTTTGGGAGGAGCGATTCTGAGCCCCAATGTGAAGAGGCATTGGTGAGGCCTAGTGGTGGGCTGGTTTGGGCCAAACTGTACTTTTTTTATCGGTAACAAGTGCAAGCTAACTTTTCTGTTTGTGCAAAAAATAAAAAGCAATCCGAAAAATGGCTGAACTGCTGAACAACTTCAAAACAGTATCGATCAATTGTGATCTGGATGAACAGATCAAATCACAAAAATATTAGAGGAGAGCGGAGCAGTGAGTGGTACCGATCTGGATTGAATGATCGATTGAAAAACTATTCAAAATGTGTTTTAGTGAAATCATTTGTTCACTTTTTTCGCATAAAACGAAGCAAATCCAGTGCCCCCAGTCCCACTAAAAGCCGCCGCTTCCGCATCGCAATGATTTTGCCGAGAACGCTGAACAAACAAATTGCGCACGCGGTGACTACTCTGCTGGCTGTGCAGCCAAAATTCGTACTGACTCTCTCTCGCCAAATTGCTGTGCAGCCACAAAAATGGCGCTCCGCTAGATTTGGCCGCGTGTACATAAAAACGGCGGATCAGTTCGGACCAATTGCACACTTATAAAAAATGGCACAAAATGGCAACTAAGCGAGAAAGAGCATCCAAATGTAGTCGTCAAATGATGTTGACGAGTGAATGATGTTTTGCACTACAAAACGGCATCATCTCTCTTTCTAATAACTCAGCCTGCGACATAAAAAAGCCGCTTGTCAAGCGCGCGCGCCTCATTACTCGGCTAAACTGGTCGCTTTGTGTTGGGTGATGAATCGCGAGTTCTCGAATATGGCAGGCATCATAACTTTGCTCAGAATGACCAGTTGCCCAAATGGCCAATTCAGGCAAATTTGAAAAAAATAAAGTGATAATAGGTCAAAGTGACTTATATCCACTTGACCATCATTGGCACTCGGCAAACATTTTTTTGGCGCTCAAAATTAGTCCAAAATTTTCAAATTCAGACCGAAATTGGCTCAAAAAGGGATCTTTCTTGTGATAGCAAATATAGCAATCTGGGCATTCGAGACTGTGGCAGGCCTAAAGGATTCGAGACTCTCGAGGCTCATGAAAAATAAAAGTCTCGCGCTTCGCAAGTTTTGAGTCTTTTTCGGGCTTTTAGACGCAAAAGCAGCAAAATCGGATATCTTGTTATGCTCCAGCACACATTTTCGCAACATTTGTGTGCGCGCGCGGCCGCCGAAACAGCTGACAAGCGCCGAGTAAAATATGCGAGAATTGGGTTGTGTGCGGGAAGCGAGTGAGCTGCGCTCACAGCCGCCAAATGAAGTGGGGCTCCTCGAGTGGGGGGAGCCGCTGCGCGTACAAAAAAAACATTTGTCATGTGCTTCTGAGCACACATACCATTGATTGTGGGGTGAGTGCGCGCGGTGGGGGAGTCAACCACCGAACAAAAATTGGCGCAAATGCGCGTGTGCTGCGCGTTTAATGTGGAAGCAGAACGAGAGTAAGTAAGTAAAAATGGTCACCAAAAGGAGGAAGAAGATGGCCGCTGGAAGAAATTTGGTAGTGTGGGAATGCTGAAGAAGTAGAAGACGATGATGTTGATATTGGAGTGGAGATTGGAATGCGGAAATAGAAGCACGTCAATTGGAAGATAATGTAGTGATGAAGAAGAAAAAACGTGAAACGGGAAAATAAGTGAAGAGGAAGAATATGATTTCTGGCTAAGGATGAGGGAAGAGTGAGGCAAGAGAATTGGAAGAAGAGGATGAGGAGGAAGAGTAAATTTCTGACTAAGGATGAGGGAAGAGTGAGGCAAGAGAATTGGAAGAAGAGGATGAGGAGGAAGAGTAGCTCTAAAACACTAAAAATGAGCGCCGATATCATTCTAAAACAGATTTTTGATGACTTTTCAAAAAATGATCACTTTGATCACTTCAAAATAAATACTGATCAGGTACTTTAATCAGTCCAGATCAACTTTGATCAATCTCCAGATCAACGGATCAGTCCAGAATTCAATGGCCAGGTCCAAAGTCAGTTTCTCATTATTTTCGAATTTTGCCCCTTTGGCTAAAACGGAAGACGGAAAAAACACCACACCAGCAGCAATGCCGCCGCCGCATCGATTTTTCGTTGGCGTGCCTCATCACCGAAAAGTGGCGACGGTGGCGTCGTGGAGGAAGTGATCGCTCGCGAACAAATGTGTCTGGCTGGCTGGCTGGATGGGTGGCTTGGACCTTGGATAATGGGCGCTGGGCTGCCCCTGTTTTGCTCCCCGAAAAAATAATGGGCGCCAGGGCCAAGCCATAGAAGAGCCGCAAAGCGCGTAAATGGACAGGGCCGCGAGAATGAGGAAGTAAAACTTGCAGACCAAAATCATAAAAATGTATAGCTTATTCGATGGCGGATAATCCGATGTTAATAGATCGGTGATCCAAACTTATGACAGCACTGATCATTGACGGACAAAATGGAGATATTGAACATGCTTAGATTAAAATTGATCACTATCGATCAGTCAGTATTTAGCCTATTATCAGCGATTCAATCTCGTTGATCTGGCGATATCAAAAGTGATTAAAATGGTGATCATTGAGCATGTTTTGATCACTTCTCCTAAAATTGATCACCTTCGATCATTCCTGACACCATATTGATCAGTCCATATCACCACACTTACTGGGGTCAGCCGTATTTTCGGATTCCTCCGCATGATATGTAAAGCCAATGGTTTGGGGTCCGCAAGTGTCGCGGCGGCCGCCGCCGCGAGAATGACTGATCTGGCGCTTGCAGTTGTGCGAGAGTGAGAGAGCATTTTTTGGCCGCCGCCCGTCCAGCCACTTCCGGCGCTGGCCGCCCAGTGTGATTCACGAAAACAGCACCCCCCGTCGCCCCTCCAGTTTTTGTCAGCGCCATTTGGCCCTCCCGAAACGCGTAAAAAAAAGCGAGGGAACAGCAGCGAGAGATGCGGAAGAGAGCCACAACGGATGCCACTCTCTCCCGCTCTCTAGTGGTGCGGGGTAAGGCTATAATCGAGTTATGGGGCCAGTGCACTTGCGAGAAGGTGATTCATCCAAATACAAAAATATAATAGAAGCGTGTAGAAATCGCCCAAAAACATTTGGGGGACAGAACAAGGGACTAGAGATTGGCGGATCATTGTGATTGGGCTGATTGGGTTGGATGAAGAGAAATGGGGAATTGGATTTTGGATGCGAGTAAAGAACTGGGGAGCAAATTGGGCAGTTCAGAGCAATCATTTTGCCTTTTAGCGACTGATACATTTGATGTGCTAATTTTTTAGTCTTTTTGGCCCTAACTCGGCCCAAACTGGTCCAATCAATTCCATCCCAAATGCCATTTTGTAGAGCTTCCATAGCTCTATCCAAACACTTTTGGGCTCTCTCTTCTAGCTCTATCCACTGCCAAGTTATAGCTTATCAAAGGCCAGGCCCTAACTGATTGGCTCCCCGTTTGCCTTTGGCCAACCTTAATATGGACAAAGGAGTTGAAATGAAAAGTAAAAAATGTGAAAATGGCGAGAAGAAAAAAGTGATGTTTTGACGCAATGGATTGCTCGAGACGACCAGTCAGTTAGCCAGTCTTTCAGTCTCGTCGGTCACACGTTCCAGCCGGAGATTATTTTCGCGTTTTTGTGCCCAGAAAGCACATTAAGCTGCTTAAAGCGCGTGCACAAAAACAATTGCGGCAACATCGGGGAGAAAATGTGCTAAGCCAAAAATCTCAAAAATCGTTTGGAATGAGCGGAGATTGGCCAAAAAGCCAAATTTTGGACGGGTTTTGACCGAAATTCGGATCTCGAGACGTTTGTTTATACTGGGATCATTAATCATCCTGCTGGCCGCCATTTCATATTTGTATTGAAGACAAAATTAGCCCCGTGTTGGCTGATGTGGCATACCAAAATAGGAAAATAACAACAAAAATAACCGCGATCAATGGCCTATCTCATAAGTTGTTTGGGCTTTGGACGCGTAAACTGCACTTGGTCCGCGCGCATTGATCTCGAACCCTGTTCCAATGACGGTCTGATCACTGATCGGTGTTCAGTTGTTTTTGTCATTTCGAGGAAGAGAGCAAAGAGGCTGAGAAATAATAAATAGCCTGTAAATGGGGAGGTCGGTCCTGGCATTGAATCCAGGCGGGACCGCATTTTTTCATTTTCCACCTTTCTTGATAAAGGAATGTAATGTGTGTTTGGACAAAAAATAGTTTAGGCCCGTCTCGTGGGCTTCTGTTTGAAGCGACTGATCACCTGTTCACTAATTGACAGCTCTAGCGTTATGCTTTTGCGCTATTTCACGACTTTGTGGGGTCCCTAACTCGGTGGCCAGCGGATCTGGGTGAAGGCCAGAACGGAACGCAAACATCGCTTTGTTCGTTTGGGGAGCACGCACATTGATTTCGCGGCGAATCGGCGAGAGAATGACGTCGCTGGGAGGTGGGATAAAAAAACGCGGCGTAAAAAAGCGCTAGGGCAATAAAGGAGTCGACACGGGGGGAATGACGCGAACGCCAACAGCAGGCCAAATAACAACAAACACCAACAGCTGCAGCAGCTGGTCTCGCGCTGGCGCGCACAAAAGTCATCATTTTTGGCGGCTGCGCTCGGCGAGAGCTGCTGGCGCCTCAAAAGCAACGGGGGAATGTCGCGTCACATTAAGCTTTTAGTAGTACCTAGTGGTAAAGTAGTCATGCAGTAATGCAAGCCTAAATATGGCAATGGCACTTTTGGCAGCACGGTTTGTGGAAATGGCGCGGATACAAAATACACTTCGCGCATACAACGCGCACAGGAACCTAGGGACGGGGCAAGGCGCACATCACGGGTTCGCGAGCGACGCGTTGTGCGTCTTATGTTTTAGCTTTTCGCTTTTCGTATAGCATCTTTTCGCGTTGTGTGCACTATAGTATGCTGCTGCTGCTGCTGCTGATGTGCTGATGTTGAGTGATGCGAATGCGAAATGAGTGTGAGGTCGCGTCGGAAAAAAGAACTGTGCTGCTGCCGCTGGTGGTGGCTGCTGCGCCGTCGTCTTTTCTGCTTGGTGTGCTCTGTGCTGGCGCAGCACAGCCCCGAAGCAAACGCACAAAAAGAAGCAGCAGCGGCACAGCAGGGCAACGTTTCAATTCGTGCGCGCGCGATTGATGAGAAGGGGGGATGGGAATAATGCCTTGGTAATGTGGAGGCGCAAGGGCAAGGCACAGCACTGGGGGCAGAGCAATGGCGTCTGGGCGACCCAGCGACAGTGACCAGCGAGTGCACGCGCATACCAACGGAATGCGAGAGAGAGTGCCAGGCGAGCAGACATTCCCATTGCTTTGCCTGTCTTGCCTTTGCTACGACGGACGCTTTGTTAGTCGCCATTCTTTTACTATGCCTTTGCAGTTTGCATTGACGCTGCCTTGCCCCTGGCCTCGCTGCTTGCTTTGGTTCACACAAAAATCAATGAGGCAAGGCAGAGTTTGGTGGCGCCTCGCTATGCTCTGTTGGCTTGACGGTGCGACCCAACGAGGGAGCGCCTCTACTCGCTGCAATGTGCGGAGTGCGCACCAGACACGCCAACAAATTAATGGCGCCCACCCAGCAGCGAGGAGGCGGCAGCAGCAGGGCAGCAGCCCAGCAGCGACAGTGCGGTTGAGATTGATGAGATGATGAGAGTAGCGGCCTAGCGACGCAGCGACTCTTCAGCGACCGCTCTGTGTGTGAGGTCTGCGGCGTCTGCTGTGTTGGACGCTGGACGGGCACTGGATGACACCGTGGCGAGCAGAGGCAGCGATGGAGCTGTGGGGGTTCGCTAGCGCTAGTTTCGCCACTCGCTGCTCGCTGCCTCGCAGCATTTTACATGAAATGTACTCGTCTCGTGTGCTCTTCTCTAGTCGAAACCGAAACGCTGCAGTGCTCCCCCGCTGGGGCTGCTGCTGTGCTGTCGTTCTCAATTCTCATACTCACTTCTCTTTTACTTATATTCTTGTGGGGCGAGACAAAAGAGAAAGACTGAAAGACACAAGTAGACAAGAGCGAGGAGAATGGCGAGTTGGCGAGCAGCTGCGACTCTGTGTAAGGCGAAGCGAGAAGCGAAGGCAAAATGCAATGGCTGAAGCTGAGAATGCTGGCTGTGGCTGTGGCTGGAGCGAGGCGAGAAGCAAAGTGAGGCGAAAGCCCGAAAGCAGCAGGCGAGATGAGGAGGCAAAAAGCGAGAGGGACGGAGCGAGGCGAGCCACTGGCGGCGAGGTGCAGCAGCGAGGGCGCGGCGATTTTTATGCGGCTGGCGCCGCCAGACACGGACGCGACGGATCGCAGCGGCTGCGACCACCCCACCAGCCAGCCAGCAGCTCTCACATTCATCAGCGGCCGATTTGATTTGGGGCAGCAGAGGCAGAGGGGCCGTGTGTGTGAACAAAATGGTGGTGGAGAGCAAGGCGATGGGGTGGGAGAATGGCGAGGGGCCGTCTCACACATACATTCACATTTTGGCTGTTGTGCGGCGCTCGCCGATTCAAGCGGAAAATGGCGATTTTGGGCGCGCACACACACACCGTTTGAACAGCCCCAGCCAGCATTGTGGGGAGCATTTTCTGCGAAAATGTGGAGAGGCCAAATCAAGGAGAGTGGAGAGGCTCCAAGGCCATCAAACGGGGATGGACCGATGGAACGGTGCGGAAAAGAGAAGCGAAAAGGTTTTACAAAAAGTGGCCCCGAAATGGCAGAGGAATGGGAACGAATAGGAGGAAGAGGAAGGAACAAGGAACTAAGGAAATGAAAAATTATTCGCCAAATGTCCAAACTCCAAATGTCCAAAATCGGAAACTCAAATTTAAATTTTCAAGAATAGAGCAAAAGCGAGGTGAAAATTAGATAAGGGATGAGTTTGAAATTTAAAGCAAAAATATGTATTAAGCTATTAAATGAATTGGTGAAGAATCCAATAGTGGGCCTAAATCGCCCAAATAAATATTTGAGGCCAACCGGACCTAGGGCAACTTAAGCTTATAGCTTACGGTCTAAGCCCAACATGTAGCCAAGTAGGCTTTTTAGCATAAGCCAAGACAATCTTAGCTCAGCATAAGTCCCTAAGCCCATGTCTAAGTCCAACTTACATGATTGAGTGAACTTCATATTTTATGATAAATGTTCCAATTTTTGGGGTTCGGAATTTTTGATTTTTTATTCAATTTTCGACGCAAATGTGTGTATGTAGAAAAGATACATACATCTAAACTAAGCCCCTGTAGGGGCACTTTTTAAAAAACAAAATTTGAATTTCCATTTTGGCGCCAATTGTCTGGCCAATTTGAAATCTAGAAAGGTAGAAAGCGAGTGACTTTCACTTGCGCAGGTAGAAACGGCGAATGTTGCGAAGCGCCGCTACCCACAAAACAAACATTGGGCGCCGCGCCGACATTGGATACCAGATACCAGATACCACTCGTGTGGTGGTGCTTTCATTGGTTCATTCTTGTGTGCGTGCCTTTGCAACAACGGCGCGCCAAAAACGCAAACAAAAGAACAAAACTATAACAAAAGAAAGAGGAATTGCTGGGAAAATGAAAAATTTAAAATTATAGGTTTTTAAATTATTTTTCGGACGAGTTCAGGGTTGGTATTTAAAATGTGATTTGAACTTTTAAATCAATTTTAAAAATTAAAGATCAAACAAAATACAAATTCCAATTTCAAAAAAAATTTAATTTCATTAAAATAATTATTAATTATATAAAATCTAATGTGCCTTGTGCGTAAATAAAATATAAAATTAAAAAAAAATGAAAAAATATTAAAATATTTTTTTGCAATTTTTTCAAGAAAGCACAGCCATAAAAACTGAGAAGAGCAATTAATAAGAAGACGCATTTGGACGACTTCATATGATGATAAGCATCTGATGCCTTTTGATTGCATTTTCCATAATGGGCGCCGCCTAAATTAGTGTACAATTGGAACACAGTCTAAAAACTGCAGAGTTCAGCAAAAAGTCTTTGGGGCAACAATTGGGAGCGCGTACTCGATAAGAAATTGGCTCATTCAGCTATCGCTCTCGCTCGCACGCGACCGGGCAGAGAGGCGAGGAGGCGGAAGAGAGCCCGAGTGGGCGTGAGGGGAGAGAG
>VAHH01000624.1:0-23336 GCA_013357305.1 Radopholus similis | reverse complement strand
TAAAAAAATGTAATAAAATGTAATTTTCTGTGTATTGGACGCCAAACAACGGGCACATAAATGGCATTAGGCGGTGTACTTTACGCGTCTACATATCACATTTTGTCAAAACATCAGTGGTCCAGCGTGACTTCCGTCGCGCGAAAATGCAATCATGAGGCCAATCCAACAGTTGGATTATGAAAATTGAAAACGTTCCAAGTCTCCATGGACTCATTAGACTGAAATGCGTGGGCACAAAATTGGCGAAAAGCCCGTATAACAGAAGTCAAATTTAATCGGACATGCGAATGATATTGTTGTCGACAGATGGGGAGCTTTGAAATAAGCAACAAATTGCCAAAAAGGCTATTCAATTGACCCTCGTTTGGCGGACAATTGAACCACAAATTGGGAAATTTTCTTGAATAAATTTGGCTATAATTTAGGCTTAGAACTTAAATAAATTTGGCTATAATTAAGGCTTAGAACTTAAATAAATTTGGCTATAATTAAGGCTTAGAACTTAAATAAATTTGACTATAATTTAGGCTTAGAACTTAAATAAACTTGGCTATAATTAAGGCTTAGAACTTAAATAAATTTGGCTATAATTAAGGCTTAGAACTTAAATAAATTTGACTATAATTTAGGCTTAGAACTTGAATAAACTTGGCTATAATTAAGGCTTAGAAATTGGCTTAAACCATAGAGTAGGAAGTAGGTTTATGCTTGAATTGGCTTAGGCTAAAATTCCAACGATTTGGCTTATACTTTTGGCTTAGAAGTAGATGTTTAAAAATTCCTCTTTCACCGGTATATGGGCGTGCCCCAAATGATAATGATTGGGGGCTTTTGGCGAATAAACGCCATTTATTTGGGCAATCAAAAAAGAGCGTCTAAAATAGGCCCAGAACACGGAACTAGAGATGCGAAAATAATTATTATAAATTGTGCCGTGCCCCAAATGAGGGCAAACGGATTTGGCGAATGGGGCTTGGCGTGTTTATTTAAAGGCAAAAGGCAATGCACAAGTACAAAAATGTCGCTCTGATCGACGATGGCGCCATCCAATTTACGCGAATGGCACGAAAAGGGCGCTGACATGCACGAATGTTTTGGCCAAAAATTGTAGCGCAGACCACAGGCCAATTGGGTGACCAAAATTGTGGCTGGGCCCCATCTCAACGAATCGGTACGTTTCGGCGCCAGGCTGTTTGAGGGGCCATAACTCAGCCATATTTAAGGCTAAGAAAGTGAATGAGATATCGATGGAAAGCTCAAAGTATGCCCTATCCAATGATCTGTTCAGCATAGGGTTGGTCACGAATTGGCCAAGTTATGACCAAATGTTTGGAAAAATCGGCCAATTTCCGACTTTTGGCTATAACTTGTTCAAAGCTGGACCACTCAATTCAAGCTTTAGAGCTATTTTTGTAGATCTTCCATAGATCTACCCAATAAGTTTAAAAACTCTGTTCTAGCTTTGATCATTGTCCAGTTATATCCCTTCAAACGGAGCCTGGATAATTTAAAAAAATGAAGTAAAATGCCAATTGATGAATATTAAAGGTCATTTAATAGCCAATATCAGGCGCTATCTGTGCCCAAAAGAGAGAGAGTTAGGGATTCGTTTGGCCAAACCACTCCAAAGTTTGGGCCCAAAAACTGGTCCCAACTGGGCACATTTGGCCTGAGTTCACTCAAAAAATCATTACTCAAGGATTTGGAAGCCAATTTGAATGGACTCTTTTTGCCCAAATAGCCACCATTGTTGGCCATCCAATGGACCAAATGGTCATATTTGTGGATCAAATTGGTCACCAAATTTTAGCCCAAAAAATATGAGTTGTCGCGGAAATGAGCCCAACTCAATCACCAACTGAATGTTCAACATAAATCGTGTACTGCCAGACGCTACGAGAATGGCATAGGACTGGATTGGCACGCAGTGGCGTGACTGACTCAATTGTTCCCCAACGAGAATTTGTAGCAAAACATGCGAGAAATCTTAACCTCTAAGAGGACTGGGCACCCAACTTGGTGTAGTCTTTGATTATTTATTGGACCGAATTTTGAGAAAACAACAGGCTTTAGCCTGAGAAGTTGAGAAATCCCCTCAAATCAATCATCGCCCAACAGATCAGAGACAAAGGATCAGCCAAATCAGATCAGATCTCAATAATTGATTAATGGAGATCAATAATGATCTTGAGCCCGTTCAGAGTGTTGGATGGTCCAACAGAATTTTATTCACTCAATTTAGCCAAATTTAAATTTGCTCACCGGGATAATATGAAACATCATGGCTATTCCATGGAGCAGCTGTAGACAATGAAAAGGGGGTTGATTGGAAGGCGCCAAAAATCTAACAAAAAATTGTTGTGATTGTGACCTTGTGACGATCTTTTCCTTGTTGACAGCTTACTTTGAAATGTAATGATCTGACTTCAGCGCGAAAAAGTCATGTCAAAAGTTGAATGAGATTTTTGGCGCCTCCAATTACCCCCTTTTCATGGCTCCTTAGCTCCTTAGTTGTTGCCCATTTCACAATGCCGTCGCCAATCCCAGTCTCATTTCTCGCCTCCGACGACGCTCGCCACCGGATGGGCGCGAATGGTGTTCTGGAGTGGAGCCGGCTGGACCAGCTGGACGACCACGCTGGTCAAGTGCTGCGGCGGCGCCGCCTTGCTCAGTCCGCAGCGGTAGGCCAGCGAAAGCAGCATCTGCTTGACGTCCTGCTGGACGTTGTGGTTCAGCAGCAAGTAGACCAGCGGCGCACTGCCTGTTGTTGGGCAAAGCCAAATGTGGATGGAATCGATTGATCAAAATGAGATCCTCTGATTCTGGTTTGATCTGACATCCATCATATGATGATTGTTTAATTATCGTATGAACTGATTGATAGGAGCATGTCATCAAATTCGATCATGTTCTAGATCTCTGATGCTCTGATATTGTAAATTATTTGATCGTCTAATTTGATCAGTTCAATCTGTTGGCTTGATCTACAAGTGGATCGGATTCATTCAGATTGATTTGATCAATCTGATAACTTGATCTTATTCCTGAGCTAATCCTTGCTTTTCCTACTTTGATTTGATCAAATCGATCTAATTGCTTGAAACTTATTCATCTGATCTTTGATATGATTTGACCTTTTGATCTCAATATCCGGTTTGAGGCACTTTCAATCACCAACCGTGCATGTTGATGCTGAAAAGATGAGTACATTATGGATACCTAACATTCGTTTAATGGCCAACTTACACGCAGAATTCACCAATGATGAGGATCAGCGGCATGACGGTGGTAGAGGCAGCGGGCGCCACATACACATAGATCAGCCCAGTGACGCATGTGAACAGACTGGGCGGGAAATTCAAATCTTGTAAAATTCATTCAAATTGATTAAAGTGCAAAATTTTACTTGAAAAAAAAACAATTAAAAGAAAATACTCCCAAAATCAGTCAATGGCACCCTTTTGCCAAATATATTCGGGCACTTTTCATCTCAAAAATCCCATTCCGTGAATATTCTTGGTCAATATTTTTTGTGTTCGATCGAAAAACAACTAAATAAAAAAATTTAAAATTCCCAAAAAATCCAACATTGTACTTATGCAACAATTTTTTGGCTCTTTCAAACGCATTCTGGGACTCTTTCCAACGTTAATTTGTCTGTTTATAGCTGATGCATACTACTATTTAGCAAATTTTGGCACTCTGTCTATTAGCTGATGCACACTTAAGACTTTTTTTTCAGAAATGTGCCCACCTGATCAGAAACACCTGGACGAAGACGGGCATTTGTTTGCGCATTTGCACGTTGTACTCCTTGAATTTGAGGATGAACGCGAGTGCGAACGCCAAATAGAGCGCGGGCACGCCCAGCGCCAGCGTGTAGTTGTTCACTTTGTGGATGAACGGTTGCACCTGAGTGACAATAACGTCAAATTTGGCACTTTTTAAACACATTTTTTAAATGCCGAAAATTTTGTTACCGCTTCCGGTGGACTCTCTGCGTATCCACTGAACGGGTTGTAGTTCCAGCCGCCGAAGGGAATGCTGGAAAAATTGAAATTGCAAAAAATTATTGATCAAGCCACCCAATCAGATTTTGAGAGATTGATCCAAATAATCATTTTGATCGCAAGATTCTGATCTCTGAAGAACACTTGCACTTGATCAGATTCGATCTGACCAAAGAATCATTAGCTCTGATTGTCTGATATTGATGAATGATCACATTTATCGATTTCTTATCTGATTTGAGCCGAAGGTTATTCCGATCATATTGATCCAGTTATTTTTGATTTGCTGCCTTTGATCCCTGATTTGTGCAAAAAAAAAATGCACAAACCTGCTGTACGTGGGCACACTAGGGAACAATGTGTAGTAACCGCTGTAGAGCCCAACGGCGGACAGCCACACGTAAATGGCTTTGCCTGGAAAGGAGTGTTTTTTCGAATTTTTTGGAGGCAATTTTACCCGAGAACAGCACGTGCTCCGCCTTCGGGAACAGCATGCACAGGCAGCGATTGAACGCCAAAATGAACTCGGACATGCACTTCGGGTAGAAGAAGGCTGCAATGGATGGAAACAAATCGATTTTTGCCGTATGATCAATGTGATCCAATTGACTGATTTTGATCAACACCGCTCAATGGCGAGCAGCAAAATCGATCATTTTTTATATAAATGAGATCAACATGTTGGCCCCTTACATTGTCAATTGTTTTTGGATATTTGTCATTTTGATCACCGTTATCAGAACCTTGATCGGATATATATTTTAATTATTGATTGATCAGTTTCCGATCTGATCGGCCTTGTCACTACTGAATTGCTTGATCTGATTCTGATACTAATTTAGCTTTTGACCTCATTGATTTTTCTGTTATAAATTTATTTCCATGTCAAGACTGAAATGTTCTCTATCGAATGGTAATATTCTGTTCGTTAAAAGCTCAATTTTAACCAAGTTATGGCCAAAAGTCAGGTAAAAACGACACTTTTTGAAAGTTTTTTTTTACCATAATTTGGCCAAAAATGGATCAATCGAAAAGCATTTTCGGGTTATTTGTTGCCAATTCAAAGCTACATCTGATAAGAATAATACCAAGTCATTGGCTCCTTTCCTTTCAGCGTTATGACTTTTTATAATATGCTCGCCATCGACCCACTCTCGTTGAGCAGCCCGTGGAAGTAGCTGAGTGTGGGCGCCGAGCAGAACACGTGGCCGACCAGGCCGGCCCAGCCGACGTACAGGGACACGGTCCAGAGGGCGCCCAAGTCGCAGAGGCCCACCACGAACATCAGCTGGAAGCAGGCATTGTTGGCAGTGTGGCGCCAAATGGAGAACATGCACGGGATGTAGAGGCACTCAAATGGGCAGAACAATTGAGAAGGAAAATTAAGTGAAATTTTGTGTTCGAACAATTGGACATCTGGGAAATGTCAAATTTACTTGGCTTCACTTTAGGCTTAGAATTAGACCTAAACTTTGGGCTAAGAATTAGACCTAAACTTTGGCCTTAGTAAATATAACTTAGTCTAGGCTTAGGCTTAGGCTAAAATTGTCACGATTGGCTACACACCTTGGGCTTAGAAGTAATAAGTTTTAAAATTGTGAAATTTGGCTACAAATTCATTTCGAAAATTTCAGATAATTACGGGACTTACAATTAATTATTCAATAAAATTGTTGCTTCACCAAAAAATAAATTTTGATTTTCTAATTAGATCCCAAAAATTGAAATTTTCTGACCAATTTGAATTTTTGAGATTCGTCCAAATTTACAAAATTTACATAAATTTGGTCACGGATTATTTTTTAAATTTTCAGAAAATAATCGATCATTTTAATTAACTGCCCATTGCCCCACTCACATAGTAAAAGGTCCCGAGTGCGATGCAGGCCACCGAGAGCCCAATGAATTGGCGCTGCTCCACCGGGATGGCGTCAACATTGATCGGGGTGCAGTTGAAGATGCGCTCCCATTCCTGGTAGCGCAGCACAAACAATTCCATCGTTTTGGAGTGCGAGTAGTGTAGAGGGCAAAAATCACTTTTATTCTGCCAATGACTTGTATTGATACAAAATGATATGAAAATCGTTCGATTTATTTAAAATACCCTTTACCCATTCAAAGATGGTCATTAAGTCATTATTATTACTCCTCCTATGAACATGAGCGCATGCTCGAACTCGACGACGACCTCGAGTTCAAAGCGTTCAGTCAATCAATCAAATTAAAAACCACACAAATGATTGTATCTATTGTAGATAGATCATTCGATTCCTCCTGATCAGCTTGAATCGAATGGTTCCAAAATTAGGCCGATTCGCTGAGTTGCCCCCCCCCCCAATTCTGGTACCACTCCCATCAAAATCTCAGCGTTTTAACGGATTTATTCGGACGAATGTTGTTTTGGCCCATTGTTGGGGGGCAAAGATGTGAACGAGTGAACGCGTGCGGGCTAAATGAGGGATGATGATGGATGGGGGCTGGCCGACTGCCGCTTGATGAGCGGGCGGCTGTTTTTGTTTTTTTACGCAATTCCCCATTAATTGGGGGTCCAAACCCTGGAAGTGTTGGGGACTTCGGCGAAAGAGCAGTCCGTCCTCCTCGCCCAAACGAGTCCAAAGTAATAATTGTTTTGGCATTCATCTTGGCGCACTTTTGCGGCGCCAAATAGGTATGTCAAACAAGCCAGAATTGGCGGTGCCTGGTGCGCCCTGGTTGCGCGCGGATGCGCAAAGGTGGACATTTGTTTGAGGCCAAAATACGACGAAGATGATACTCCAAGACTTTGATCTTGACGAAAGGCTAGTGCCAGGGCACCACCAGGCACACCAGAATCAAATGACACATACGGCAACCACCAGTCCATCACTTATCGTTTGTTATGAGAATATCTCTCTACCACTATAAAAAACCAAAACCATAAGCTTGGCAAGATTTTAGGCTCAGAAGTAGGCTTATAACTTTAGCCTTTAGGTTTTAGGGGCTTAGGCTAAGACCTGGGAACAGGACATTTCTGCGTCAAATTAAAAAAATGAAGCATCGCTATTTGGTGAACATAGTGCCACATTTGATAGCCAATATCAGGCGCTATCTGTGCCCAAAAGAGAGAGAGTTGGGGACTCGTTTGGCTAATATCACTCCAAAGTTTGGGCCCAAAAACTGGTCCCAACTGGGCACATTTGGCCTGAGTCCAATCAAAAAATCATAACTCAAGGATTTGGAAGCCAATTTGAATGGACTCTTTTTTCCCAAATAGCCACCATTGTTGGCCATCCAATGAACCAATGGTTATTTTTGTGGATCTCAACTGGTCACAAATTTTAGCCCAAAAAATGTGAGGTTGACACCTCAATAGGTCAGATTGATTGCATCGAAAGAAGTAAGCGTGGCCTACAGTTCAATGGGGATGGGACTTGTAGAGCGAATTGGTAGCTAAGGTAATGTGTAAAATGCGCGACTATTTATGCCACCCTGTGCACGGGCATAGCAAACGCCAACATTGTGCGATGAACTCTGGGCTAGCAGTGTGCCCTAATTACAGAATGCCCAAAGGGTGTGTGCACTTTTGGCGCAAATACGTGCGTCAAATTGTCGGTCTGGAGAATGGCGCGATGTGTGCCAACCAAACATTTCCTCATTGAGGCCACACAATGAGATATGGGTTGAGAACACAGAGTGATTGATGTGTGACGTGCTGCTGGCGGTAGACGACGAGGGTTTGAGAAGCCATAACTTGGCAATGGATAGAGCTAGAAGAGAGATCCCAAAAGTGATTAGATGTGTCTGTGGAATCTCTACAAAATGACATTTGGGAGCAAATTGATTGGCTTAGTTTTGGCCGCGTTATGGCCAAAAAATTCTAAAAATCTCTGATTTTTTTCAAACATTTGGCCATAACTTGGCCAATTTTTGGGCTATCCAGCAATTGATTATATCTTTGATTCCTAGAGCATAGTTTAAGCTTTCCAATTCCAATGGCAGTAGATTCAAATTTTTGGCTTATTCCATAATAACCAAGAACAAATATCGCGCGCAGCTTTTTGTGTTTTATTGACAAAGTGGATTTCTTAGCGCCTAATCCTAATGGGGGCGGCCACCCGGCTAACGCGTCGAACGCATTTTTCTGCCTTCTCGCCGTCAGAGGGCCAGAGGACGATGTATGCCTTTTCTGGGAAAAAGTTTCGCTAAAGGCCATCTGTCTCAAGCTAAAACATCTTACTTGGGCAATTGGGGACCATTTGAGGAGCAATAACTTGCCAAATGAATATAACTAGAAGAGAGATCCCAAAAGTGATTGATAGAACCGTGGAAGCTCTACAAAATGGCATTTGGGAAGGAATTGGATTGGACCAGTTTGGGCCAAGTTATGACCAAAAAACGCCAAAAAAATGCGTCCGTTGTGCCAGCCGGGTGGCCTATGCCTTGTAAACAAAGCAAATCAGCTCTACAAATGGGTTATTTGTTATTTGGTTACTATGTGGAACGGAAGCGAACAGCGCCGCCTAAACAGGTCGCTTTGGGAAGTTGGGAAACAACGAGATTTTGAAAAAGTCAAAACTTGGCCATGTGTTAAGCCAAAAATTTGAAATGTTGAAGCTCAAAGTGTGCTCTATCCAAAGATGCAATCGAATGCTGGATAACCCAAAAATTGGCCAACTAATGGCCAAATGTTTAAAAATCGTGGATTTTCGTTTTTTGGCCATAACTTGGCCCCAACTAGTCCAATCCAATTCCGTATTTCCAAATTATTTAGTTTGTTTTAATGCCGAACGCTTCCTAAATAGTTTATTTAGAAAAAAATCTTGCGCCTATTCGAAAAAATTAAATGATTAAATTTAGCCTAGGTAGGCCATAAAGTGATTGAGTTTTTGTCTACCATGATTTATGCTGAACAGAATTCGTTGTAAAAAATCCTCTGCGCTCTAGAAAATTTTCGTGAAGGCGCGCACTGCTTCGCTGGCTTTGCGCACCAGTGTGTGGAAGCGTGTCTGTTGCGAACGGGACCCAACTTCTTCGGCAATTTGCGTCGTCTCAGTGTCGCATTTGACGCCCAATTTGAGCAATTTCCACACTCTCCAGCTGCAAAATTGAAATTTGGAATTGGAATGTTTAAAAAATTGACTTGGCCAAATGTTTGAAATTCGTGGATATTTCCAAAAACAAAATCCCCATAATTAAATAGTGGCGTTATCTGACCTGCCTCATGTCATCCCATCTCATCAATCAATCATATCTTTATGGGCACTAGACTTAGACGTAAGCTAGTTAAGCTTAAGCTAGGCAATCTAAGTTCTAATTGGGACCAGTTTTTGGGCCCAAATTTTGGAGTGGTTTGGCCAAACGAGTCCAAAAAAGCTACACAAGTTGGATGCCCAGTCCTCTTTGAGGGTAGATTTCTCGCATGTTTTGCTACAAATTCTCGTTGGGGAACAATTGAGTCAGTCACGCCACTGCGTGCCAATCCAATGCTATGCTATTCGCGTAGCGATTCTAGCGGTACACGAGATATGTTGAACATTCAGTTGATGATTGAGTTGAGCTCATTTTCGGGCCCAAGTTCACATTTTTTGGGGCATAATTTGGTGATCAATTGAGATCCACAAATATGACCATTGGTTCATTCAAAAGACAACAATGGTGGTTATTTGGGCAAAAAAGAGTCCATTCAAATTGGCTTCCAAATCCTTGAGTTATGATTTTTTGAGTGAACTCAGGCCAAATGTGCCCAGTTGGGACCAGTTTTTGGGCCCTAACTTTGGATTGGTTTGGCCAAACGAGTCCCAAACTCTTTCATTGGCCCAAATGGCCTCTGATATTGGCTATCAAATTTGACAATTTGTTCACCAAAGAGTGCTTCAATTTTGATACTTATAAATTCCAGTCTGACCTGTTCAGGTGTGCCTTCTGTTTGGCAATGGCCTCATTTGCCAATTTCTCCAAGTCCGCCATTTGTGTGAGCGCGAAAATTTGCGTCAGTTTGAGCAAAGTGAATTCGTTGAAAACGCGCAATTGGGGCACATTTTTCGCATTAGACAGCACTTCCTCCGGCAGACATTTCTCCTCCAAATAGTTCAATATGCCAATCGCCGTCATTCGGTGGGTCGGCTCCAAACTGAGCGTGTTCTGCAAGAAATTTGCATTCAAAAATTAAATAAAAAAATAATTTAAAAATTTTAATTTAAAAAATAGAAATTTAATTTAAATTTCCAATTAAATTGATAATTGAAGGTATTTATTATTTTATTAAATTTTTGAATTTTAATTAAACGAGGAAAATTAAAAATTTCAGAAACTTGGAATTTGGATTCTAAAGTTTAAAATTAAAATAAATTATTTATTGTATTAAATTCTCCAAATTTGTATTAAAATTCCAAAAAAATCAAAATTAATACCGAAATCAAGAGTGCGAGCCAGGGGTGCGCGATCCAAGTGCGCAACATCAATTCCATTGCCTTGTGCGATCCCCCAATGGCCAGCCATTTGCCCTTGTCGTCAAAATGGACATAGTCGAAGAACTCCCCATTCTGCGTCACAATGCCCTTGTGCAGCCAACTGGTCCAATTTGGCTGCAAAAATTAAAAAGCAAATTTAATAAATACCAATGCCAATCAAAAGAATAGTTCACAAATTTTGATCAATCTAAGGCTTAGATTAGTCAGATCAATGGGCTGATCATGTCCCGGATCAATGCTCTTGATCAAAAAATAATCAATTGGCCTTGATCAAGGTTTAGATTAAAAGTTCCAGGTATATTTAAATAATTGGGCACCAAAGTAAAATTAACCTTGGCCTTGGGGAGCTTAGAAGCACTTAAACTTTGGTAAGTTTAAGCCCAGTCTTAAGCATAGGTTTGACTTTGGCTTAGTGAGCTTAGGCAAAAATTTCCACGATTGGGCTACACTTTTAGGCTTAGGCTTTTATAGGCTTGTTTAGATCATAGACCAAGCTTAGGCTTAGTCTTGTTTAGGTCATAGGCCAAATTTAGGCTTAGGCTTGTTTAGATCATAGGCTAAGTTTGAGCATGTGCCCACCGTGAATGTGTGGAATGGCTTCTGAGTGAGCACCACTTCGTACAGCATGATGCCCAGCGCCCAAATGTCCGCCTTGGTGGAGAGCTGCAATTGCGCAAATTAATCACTCATATCGGTTGATCAGGTGGTCAACAGGCCATTGACCCTTCTCATCAATTAAAAGGACCCGATTAACAAATGAGCAGATTTGGAGCAAGAACTTTTACTTTGTTCCCAAAATGGGCTCTGTTGCATGCTATGGAGAAGAGAGAGGACAAATGGGCCAGAGGAAAGACCCGTGAAAAGGCCCACGAGTAAAAAGGGGCGGACGGGCCAGATCTCCAATGAGAAAAGGAAGCAATGATCGAATAAAATGAGATCGCAAGTCGAAATCAATTTGACCCAATTTTTTACCTCCGGCTGCTCGAAGGTCTCCGGGCTCACGTACAGATCGCTCCAAATGGGCGTTGTGGAGCGAGTGCACGCACTGTTCGCCAATCGCTTGGATGGGCCACTGTGCGGCGGTTCTGACTCGTCCTCCCCGAGCAGTGCAGCGCCGTCAAAGTCGATCAATTTGAGCACTGGGCGTCTGTTCTGGTCGTGCACGTAGAGCAGGTTCTCCGGCTTCACGTCCAAGTGCACGGCCACTCAAAATGCAATGGTATGTGATGAGAGTTTGTAAACCATTGTTCTTGATCACTGTGATCAAATGATCAAGCACATATTAACACCGATCTTACCTATAGTTAATTTTTGTTCTTTATCACTGTGATCAAATGATCAAGTACATATAGTATTAGCATCAATCGTTCTTATAGTTGATCCGATTGATTAAGATTGGTAATTTATCAAATGATCAATTGCTTAACGATCGGACACTGTTCTATGTCCTAATCCTACTCATTGATCTGACTAAATTATTCAGTCCCCTGATCAATTTGATCATTTATCAATTAGACAATTTATCCATCTTGATCTAATGATTTGATATTTAAACAAATCTGATCTGGCCAGAATTTACTATGCCAAAAATGGAAAATTTTCAAATTTGGATTGGCCATTCTGATTCTGAGTCCAGCAGATCCATGCCATGGGTAATATGATTTTCATTATTCAAATGTGTCTTAGTCCATTGCTTATTGGGTTGTGCGAATTTTTCATTTTTAACATTGCATCTCCAAAATTAGAAAAAATGAATTTTAAAAAGACCCTGGTGGAACTCTTTGAGTGGCAGCACAATTTGTTTGGCCAACGCTTTCAGCGCCGCCTCGTCCAAATGGCCTTTGGCCGCGTCCCCACTTTGCAGTTCTTTCAATTTCTTCAAGTGCTGCGCCAGTGTTTTGTGCCCAAATTCCATCAGAATTAGCCCACGTTTCTCGCGTCCGATTGTGAAATAGCCGCTGAAATTGGAATAATTTGTTAGTCCAATTTTTAAGCGTTTTTTGAATGGATTTTTTAATTTAATTTATTTTCAATCACAAATTTTTTAATTTTAATATAGTCTATTTCTCTCACCTGTCCACAATATTGATCAGATGGACGCGTTTGGAGGCCTCCAATTGAGCCAATTCTATGATAATTTGAACTGAATTTTCGAAGAATTCAATTCCATCAGTCCCCTTGAACATCTTCAGCGCCACACATTTGCCGTCCACAAGCGCCAGAGAGAGCTGGAATTGAATAAGCGAGTGGATTAATTGGCTATCAAAAGTGGGGTTGAAAAAGCCACCAAATCAAATGTTTCTTCAGCCCAAATAGCACCCCCACCAAGGACAGCAGTAAATAGCTGATTCGAAGCGTCTCTCTAAGAGCCGAATGGAATGGTACCAAAATTAGGCCGATTGACCATTCTGAACAAAGTTATTCAGCCTCAAATATTCATGCGAACATTTGGTGGCTTTTTCAACAACCACTTTTGGTAGCGGATTAATCTTTTTAAGCTCTTAAACTAAGCTTTAAGCTGAGATAAGCTAGCCTAGGCTCTAAGTTTGAGCAAAATTTTAAGCTAAACTAAGTTTGTACCTCTCCAACTTTTCCGGCTCCAATTTGCGCCTGGCTCACATGGATTTGGACTTCTCTTCCATTGGCTTTGTGCGACATGTAGCTGAACAGTGTGTCAAACGTGTGCAAAGTGTTGCCACATTTGTGCTCCAAAGGGACTAAAATTTGCATAAAAAATTCAAAAATGTTATTATTCCCCTTTTACCATTGCTTCCCTTAACGACGTTGAATGGGTACAAAATGAATAAAAATATTAATAGGAGCAGCATGCTCATTCAAAACTGGCTCGCGAATGCGGCAAAAATTAATGGGAAAATGTTTATTTGACAACATATTCTATTTTTTAGACAACAAAGCATATATTAGACCACATATTATGCTTAGATGTAAATCAAAATAGCAACGTCTTCATTCAAAACTAGCCAATAAACAGTGCTTGTTCCCCAAAAACCGTCAAAATATCTTAGACTAGGTTAGGCTCTAAGTCTAAGCTAATTGCTAAGCTAAGTTATCGGTTTTTGCAATTTGTTCAAAAAATTGGCTCCCAAAACTAATTGGCAAAAAATAACCAATTGATGGGCTGCTTCACAATTCCAAATCAATTGAAGGAGAGCTGGAGAGGGGCGTCCAGAGCCACGCATTGCTGGGCGTGGGGAACTGGGGAATCGATGTGAGGCGCCATTGGCTGGTGCGAGACTGGCTGAGAGGCAAGGACTGGGATGGATTGGTGTGTGCACTGTGCAGAGGGTGGGCTGCTGCTGCCTCGCAACTGAATGCCTTATTATTTTTAGTTGAGTTGACGCACCAAAATCTAACAGAGCAATTGATTAGGGGAAAAGTAAAGAATAAACATTTTCGGATATTCGCTACCAAAAGTGGTGTAAAAAGCCCATTTTCAATTCCTTAGCGAATTCTAGAAGCTGCGGTTGGCCATATTCTGACCACAATTGAATGATGCTCTTTTCATCTGGCCCAAATTTGGAATTTCAAAAGCCGATGATTCAAAGAATAGTGCTAAAAATTTAGATTTAGCTAATTGTCTGGTCAATGGCGATAATAAGCCTTTATTTTTGCAACAATTCCATCAATCACAAACAGCACCACCGGGAGGTAACAGGGGCTAAATCAGACGAAAAAGTGGAGCTCATAGTCCTCACAGTCGCGAGGCGGGAACCATGATTGGCCGGCGAAAAAATAGTGGACCGATTTAATTCCGAACAGTGACTCGGTGATGTAGGGGAGCCAGCCGGATGCGGGCTTCTTGCATTCGTAGCTGAAAAAAGTGCTTTTGCGCACCATTGCCGCATTGCGAAAGAATTCATGGTTGGTCAGAGTGCCATTCATTTCCTCAGCAATCTGCTCCAGCAGTTTGTCCACCCTCTCGGCGTTGTAGTTCTTCCTTTCAAACAAAAACATGTGCTCAAAAAAGCGTACGGTGTGGGTGCTATATCATCAGTTAAAAAGTGCGCAAGTTAGGATCTTAGCTTAAAGTTTAGCTTAAGCTTAAGGTAAGCTTAGCTTATATCTCAGCTTAAAGTTTTATAAATAATCTTTTGACAATTTACATTTTGCCCTTTTTAACTGATGACCTGGCACGTTCGGTGTGCACCAAATGTGAAATTTTCTTGAATAAAGTTGGCTACAATTTAGGCTTATTAAATAGGCAAAATTTGGGCTTATTATGTTTAGGCTAGGCTTGGACTAAAATTTCAACGTCTTTGGGCTTAGAAATAAGCTTAGGCCTAGTCTATGCTTAGGCTAAAATTGACATGTCATAACTTTGTCAACGGGTCGGATTTTTTGACACCATTCGACTAAGCGCGTAGATGGTAGTCTCGACTAAGCAATAATTTTCACAAAAACATGTTAGCTTCTCTTTTCTGAAATTAAACAATTTCACGTTTGGTGCTCCAATTGTTGGTCGGGTGCCCAATCGTCCGGCATTCCTTTTTTTTGCTTACTTGATCGTCGACAATATCGTTGGCCTTTTTTCGCGCAACCATTGATGGGCGAGGAAAATGCGATCCTCGTCATCCACGAAGAAGCGTGTCATCACGATGTGCAGACTGTTGTAGTTAGTGATGTTGATTCCGTACTTTGAGGGCCCAATGAGCTTGAAATCGATGCCAATTTGACGCGATGCGGGAACAATCACAAACTGGCGAAAGAGTCTAAAATGGGTAAATTTTATTTTAGCGATTTTCTAAAAGCTAATTGGTAGCTTTTTCTTTGACATGATGTCATAACTTTGCTCAAAGGAATAGGACGGAAAAAGGTTTTACGGATTGGGTCTGAATGATTATCTGGGCTTTTGTGTTTCAAGAAATAATAAGCGCCAAATGCTGCTTTTTTTAATTACTCGAACTTTTCCATTTTTCAAGCGCATGCGATGTTTAAGAGGCCCAAATTATTGCCTTTGTTCAATTGGATAAAAGATAACTCAGATCAGATAAGATAAGAGCTCTAATCAGATCAATCGTTTCAGATCGGCCGGAGTGCTCAGATCAATTAAACGAAGCGATCGAATCAAAGAATCGGATCAATCAAATTTGATCAGATGCGCAAATTTCAAAACATGACTTTTAGTCCCCAAAATATTCAGATAAATCTTATCTGATTGACCGCATCACTCAGATCAATCAACAAAGCGATCAAATAGGGTCACACCAATCACACACAGTTGTGTCCCAATTGGCACTTTTTTGTACAATGCACTTGATTTTGCTCACTTTGGGTTCCCGGTGGGCTTCAGTGTTTCGGAGATGTTTGTGGCGATTTTATCCAGCAGTCGCGTCTCCTCCTCAACAACAGTAGCCAGATGCATCGCATCGATGGCAGCCTTCACTTGCTCGATGTCCACACTCGGCCAGCTCGTGTACTAATGTGAAAAATTGATAAATTGTGCCACCACATATGCACTACGTATAATTGTATTTTATACTAGTTGGTTTGTGTATAACCCCAAAGTCGGTCTAATTAATCTGGACAAAGTTATGAGTGTGTCAAATACCCATACAAAAGTCGGAACATCAATGGCGCTTAACTTGGGAAATGTTAGCACAAACAGATCAAACGTAAACCACTCAATTTTTGGCACGAAAAAACCCTAAAGTCTAGTCAGTATTTGTTCAGAACGGTGAGCTATCACTTAAGTGCATTTGAGGCTATTTTGATTGAATCAAATTAAAATTTTGTTTCGGTCTGTAAAATTCGCAAAAATTGTTTGCTTGTGTGCCAAAAGCATTGCCTCACCGAAAGCTCTCATGCTCGGTCGTGCCTTTTTTGGGTGTTCAAAGTCCGAAAATGCAATAAAAAAAATTCGTTCCCAAAATCAGTATTCAAACTTGTTAAAATGGTCCTGTGCAGAGATATGTGTGCAAATGAGCTTACCAGTTTTTTGGGCACCCAATGCTTGACGTGTGTTAGAATCAGATGGACGCGATGGGAAATTTCGTGCTGGTACCAGTTCATTTTTGCAGGATTGCCGCCAAAGCTAATATTTGCGCAGATTGAGCCGAACAGCAACTAAAGTAAAATAACGGAAAACATTAATGCGCTACCAAAATTGGGTTGAAAAAGCCACCAAATGTTTGCATGAATATTTTCGGCTGAATAACTTTGTTCAGAATGGTCAATCGGCCTAATTTTGGAACCATTCCATTCAGCTCTTAGAGAGACGCTTCGAATCAGCTATTTACTGCTGTCCTTGTGGTACTATTTGAGTTTAATATTTTGGGGTTAGTAGGTTTACGTTTACGCCTAGCCTAAAATTAACTTCACAACGATTGACTACACATTTTAGGCTTTGAAGTAGGCTTAGACTTAAGTTAGAAAAATTCTCATTTGGCGCCCAAGTCCAAAATTTACATAGTGCTTAAGGCCAAATAATGAAAATTGATGATTTTCTGTTTTTTGGCCACAACCGGATTCAAATCTTAAACTTTCGATTTGGCCAAGTTATGGGGCCAAAAACTCATTCGGTGGCCAGAATTGCATGGCCTATTTGGAAGGCTCCGAGTCAAAATTTAATTCCGGGGAAAATGTTTTTGGTCCAAAAAATTTATTTTGCTGTCCGAAAAATGGACTACTCCCAATTCCCCGGCGATTCAACTGACCAATTGCAGAGTGTCCTGTCGTATCATGTTAGACAACTGCTCGATCGGGCGGTGGTGATAACGTTTTCCCTCCACAATGTCGTTCAGGATGCAACTACAATATAATTACGATTTATCCGATTTTAAGCCCATAAATTAATTGTTTGAATGAAATTTAAAATTTGAAAGAATCACATTTCAGTGCGCGGTACAGGCTCAAGTGTGTTTTGGACCGTCAAGTATTGGTTGACAGCTTCCAATGCCAATTCCATTGTGGTGTAGTTGCGCTCGAGTTTGTCTAAATTTTTGTGTTTGAATTTGTTTTTTTTTCAAATTCAAATTTCGAACCAAAAAAGTGCTCCTCCAAATTAGTGAACAGCTGCCAAATTTGAGAACCATCTTCACTCTTCAGCGCATAAGTGAGCATCGAGAGGATCGCTAAAAGTCATTTAAAATCGTTTTTAATAACTCCATCCAAGTTTTTAATTGTCATTTTGAATATTTTCAAGCCATAACTTAGAAGTGGATTTATTTGGAAGAGAGACCCCAAAGTGATTGGATGTGTCTGTGGAAGCTCTACAAAATGGCATTTGGTTTAGAATTGATTGGACCAGTTTGGGCCGAGTTATGGCCAAAAAAGCCCAAAAATTCACGATTTTCAAACATTTGGCCATAACTTGGCCAATTGTTGGGCTATCCGATGACTGATTATATTTTTGGATAGAGCACTATTTGAGCATTCAAAAGGCATTATATTTTTGGCTTAGGCCCCAACCGAGATATTGCTTTTCAAATGCTACTATCGCTCAACCGAATGAGGGCTTAATACTTGATCAAGTTATGGCTTCTCAAAAATTCCCGGACTCGTCCAAACGTCAGTTCCGGCTTTAACGCACCTGCTGCCTGGCCTTCGACTCTGGCCAAGAGCGCAGTAGGCGTCGTTTGTGACACACGCTCTGCCTGCATTCGGCGCAAAAATGCGTAGAATCGGCTCACCAGTCGCGTTCTTTCTGTGCCGTTGTCCTCATCTTCTGCATCGACGAACGGCATGGGGCATTTTTTGACGGCGTGAACGTAAAGATACTGCAATATTAAAATTGTAAAAATTTAAAATGTAAGGTTTTGTTAGTCCCGAAAAAAACTCACATCCAAAATTTTCAACGGGTTTGTGGTGCGTTCCTCCAGTGCACAAACTTTTTGAAAATTCTGCACATCCCACTCCGATTTGTCGATTGCCGGATTCCAGAACAAACGGCATTGTCGTTTTAGTTCTTCGAAGGGCACCTCAACATTCTGCAAATATGAAGTCAAAAAATTGCATTTTTAAGCCAAAAATTTCGATATTTTATTTTATTTCATTTTACGTTAGTGTAGTCCAGCAACGCGGCTCCCAAGGCAATCTCGTTGACAGCAAATCCAATCGCCGCATCAATCTTCTTGAACTCCGTCAGCATCGTGTTGTTCAGTCGCTGCAGCGCAATGTACTCGGGTGACTCGGTCTACATAAAATGATGAAATTAAAAATTGTACAAAACGGTTAAAAATTGTCATTCCCCCCAAAGGAATGAATTTTCAGACAAATAAAACGTTCAAAAAATCGCAACCAATCGAGGTCCACAAATATGACCATTGGTCCATTGGATGGCCAACAATGGTGGCTATTTGGGCAAAAAGAGTCCATTCAAATTGGCTTCCAAATCCTTGAGTTATGATTTTTTGAGTGAACTCAGGCCAAATGGGCCCAGTTGGGACCAGTTTTTGGGCCCAAATATTGGAGTGGTTTGGCCAAACGAGTCCAACTCAATTCAATTGTTCACCTCAGTTGCGATTTGTAGTGAGCCCGCGATTAGGGAGCCGACCGGAAAGCCAAGCTTCAGAAAGGCCATTGTCTCTTTGGAGACTTTGCTGACATGGGCGAGCACATCTGCGCTGCCTGCCGATAAAGTCTCAAACTTACTTAGCATATGCACTACAACATCCATGGGCGAGGCAAAATCGTTGTCCGCAAATTCTGTAAAAAATGCATTTATTGCCAAAATAAGGTATTTGTAATTGGCTCATTTGAAGGCCAGCATTGCTGGCATGTGGTAAATTCTAAATTGGAAATGGAAAACGAGAAATAAAAATTTTAAAATCAAAAATTTGTTTAAAACTTGATCTATAGAAAAGGGCATTTAAAATATTCAAATTTGAAATTAAAAAATAGATTTAAAAAATTTGTCGAAAATTCATTTTAAAATAGTCAAAAATGTTCATAAAAATAAAAATAAATGGTCAGAAATTAAAATGACAAATTATAAAAATGGTCACTAACCTTCAAAGCCGTCTACAAACAATGGCAACAATAAAAAGAAGCACAGAAAGCGCATAAGGAACATTCAACTGAATGGATTTTACGATGGATTAGTAACTATTATAATTTATAACTGCCATAAAATGGAAAGAAAATTGGAAAAATGGAATCAAATATAAAACGGCCAAAAATTGCAAATGGGCATCAACTTCAGTTTCGTCAATTTATTGCCACTTTTAAACGAGGCGGATTGGCCGAAAGTCATTTTTTGCCTCACAATCACGCGAAGGGGACGAGAATTGCAAGAATTGGTTGGGCGAGGCGATTGGCCCAAAGTCATTTTTTACCTCTCAATCACGCGAAGGAGACGAGAATTGCAAGAATTGGTTGGGCTGGGCGATTGGCCCAAAGTCATTTTTTGCTCTCCAACCACGCAAATATCATAACACTGGCCTATACATAGATTATTGTTCGGGAAAGTATATTCAGCAAAAAGCTGTGTGAATAGAGGAATCGAGCCTCTCTTGGAGTGATGGGGCCAATGATGGCACTCAGAGCGTTGTGCCAGACCCACCTCTGGCGACTCCCCTTTATTCTCCGCCAAAATTTTCTTGGCTCTTCTTCCTCAAAGGCCATTCATCGCTGGGCGAGGTCGGTCTTGCTCCTTTCCTCACTGGGAGTCGCATTTGTCTCCTCGTGGGCCTCTTCACTTCTTGGGTCTTTTTCCTCTGACCCTTTTGTTCTTTCATTTCTTCTCACATAACACAGGGACGAGAATCAATCGATCTCGGCAGTAAAGAGAGGCATGCCTATGCATTTGTTTGGCGGAACAAACGAGACTCTCGTTGGAGGAGTGCTGGAGTCAATTAATACCTTCATTTTGTCAAATTTGGAGGAAAGGGAGCGTAAGCACTAAGCAGCAAATGACAGCACAGCGTGCTTCTGCCTGCCAGTTCTTGTCTTTTATTGACCTGATTCTGCCCTTGATCAATAAATTTTATTTGCCAATGCCGACCGAAACCAAATACCGAACAAATCCAATTTGATCGCTCCATTTCCTTGTTCATGTTCTCCCATTGTAAAGGTGTCCAGAACGTTTGCGCCTGTCATGATAAAAATGATTTTAGATTAATTTCAAAAATTAAAAATGGTAACTGGATCAATTTCCAAAAATTATAAATGATTATTTTTCTGGACGCACCTCCGCTCTTTTTCCTCGCTGCCCGCAGTGCGCGAGGCGCACGTCTCGTCGCAACAGCTCATCCACATGCGCAAATTCAGGTCGGCCAGCTGCTCGCAGTGCCTCAGAGCCAACTTGTTCTCGCGTCCCACAAAATCGAACACATTTGGCTGAAAATTGAGGGCATTTGGATTTGATCAAATAATTGATCGAGAACAATCCATCTGTGATTGATCAAGATTTACAATAAATGAATTTTCAGATGATCTGTTGTTGGTCATTCCGATCAAATGATTTGGATGTTGAATGCTGATTAATACAGTGATAAAATGTAGCAGTGATCAACAATGATCCTAATATTTTCTCCCCAATTAAAATAATTAATTAGATTTTATTGTATTTCAATGTGGATTATCTGATTGAATTTGATCAAATGATTGATCAATTGAGCAAAATCTCTGCTGGCTAGAGTTTGATCAAATGACATAAGACCAATCGATTTTTGATTCTAATCGATTTTATCCAAACTATATCTGATTGCCTGAATTCTGTCAATGTTGTCGCCATTTCGGCACACCACTCCGGCCAGTGTGACCTTCTTGATCTGGGCAAGCTGCAGCGGCGTAAACACTCCCTCGTTTTCGTACCTCAAATTTAGTAATAATTGAAGTATATTTTTTATTTTACATGATTCTATAAAAATCAGATCATTGAACAAACAGCAGAATTTGACATTTGGTTTGACTTTAAATCAAGATCAATGAAGTCAATAAAAAATAAATTTGGCATTTTGCATACTGATCCACAAGCTTTTACTTATAATTGGGTGATCATTTATTTTTTAAAATTCCCACCAAAATCTATCGCCCAGCATCAGTCGCCGGAACTGGTCGCCGATGATACACGAGAATGTGGGGCCAACAAGGGCGTCGGGAAGTCGCTTCTCCACAATGCCGCCCACCCACAAGTCAATGTTGCCCGGATGGCCGTAAAGTTGGCGCAGCCGACTCAGCACCTCAACGATTTCAATTTTAATGTTACTCGACATGTTTAACTGAATTTAAACTGATCGATCAGATCAAACAAATCAGTTCGAGCCGAAAAGTTCAGCAATCAGACAAACGCGCCGAACAAGTTCAATTTACAGATTAGATTGATCAATGCCAAATAACCAGTTCTGGTCAGTTTGTTTAATTCGGATCATGTCGGATCGGGATTAAGTAATCAAGGCAGTTTCGGGATTGAATTGAGCCACATTGGATCAAGTCAAATCACAGACTTGGATTCGAATATCATATCAATTCAAACACTCTTCACCTGTTGATCGGGAATGTCGATGGCCAACTCCTCCCAACTGGAGGGCACAGTCAGATTGCAGAAGCGGCGATACTCCAAATAACTGCAAGAATAAAACAGAACGATAAAGATGTGATGAAGGTTATTCGATTTGAGTTGCATTTCCCCACCCAGGAATGCCGTGGTCCCTGCCCCGTTGGATGTTCAGCGCGGCAAGATCCAGCGACACATTGTGTGCTCGGTGGAACAGGCGTTCGGTGAGCTCCTTGTTGAGCAGCTGAAAAGTGAAAATGGTGGTCAATAAATAAATTTTGTAAATTTTGAATCATTCAATTTAAGCTTCAATCGCCTCAATTTAGTCCAATCACATCTTCAGATCCACGTGAACAATTTTCGATTCAATCTTCGATCAGAGGAAATCAGAAAAAGTTAGCAAGCAAGTTGGTGCTCACCTACTGGTCAGACTCAAGCCCAAATCAAGTCAATAACGAATAGTTGACATAAGCCTTTTTAACGGAGAAATTCCATTTTTTGCCCCCCCCCCCGCTCAGTGAAAACACTATGCTTTTACAATGTTTATTAATTCATCGTGAGCGTTTTCCTCCTGCCCTTTCGTCCTTTCATTTTCCCCATCACATACCTGGTTGCTGGTGGGCATTTTGAGCGGGGACGCGAACAGTCCGCGCAGCAGCGGGTCCACGCCGCCCTCGGCCAGAAGCCGCTCCGGCGCAAAAAACGCCTCGTGCAGTGGGAGCGCGCCTTGTGCGACCGGCGCAAACTCGGCATCGAGGCGCTCCAGCGCCGGATTGATCAGCGTGTGCCCGAAGCGGAATGCGGCGGTGGCGAACGCGTTTCTGAACACAATCATCTTTGATCAAGACATTGGTCCTTCGAAGTTTAAAACTAACGCAATCGACGGATTCACTTCTGGGTCGTAGCCGGTGTACGGGCCGATCAGCGCCTCGTAGCCGTCCTGGAACAGTACGAAAATATTGAGCCACGATAACTCATTGATTGATGGCTTAGTGTTCTGATTCAGGCCCAATAATGGTCACTCTGTTCTGTTATGGCTTGATTACAATTGCAATAGAAATAGCTGTTTTGGGAAGCAGAAGTCCATACAATTGGGCACCAAATATCGAATTTACTTGGCTACGCTTTAGGCTTAGAAGTATAGGCTTAAACTTTGAGTTTTAGACTAGGCCTAGGCCTAGGTTTGCATCTAAAATTCATTCTTCAATTCAAAAAATGCTTATCCAAGATCAATCGAACAAAGAAGGCCTTCCAATTTGATCGTGATCAAATAATATTTCAAAATATTTTTTATCAATTGATCTTTTCAGATTCAGACCAACTATTAAATGCACATGTTGTACCCGATCGTGAGAATCACCCAACTCAGAGTTGGGTACCCGATCTTGAGCCAACGATTCTGGGTACCCGTCTCTGAGC
>VAHH01000623.1:0-24819 GCA_013357305.1 Radopholus similis | reverse complement strand
CCAAGAGTTGGAGACGTTCAGCCGCCGAATGGACTCGGCATTGGAGGAGAACCTGGTGATAGGCCAAACGGGCCAGGACCAGTTGAGGGCAACGGGAATGGGCAAGGACCGCCACAGCCGAGTGGCCCTGGCACAAATGATGGGAAAGAAGTGACTGAAGACAGTGGTGCTGGAGGACATGAACCTGCTCCAAATGATGAGGCATCAGATTCCAATGGAAAGGGACCAAATGGAGGCAACCAGGGAAGAGGCAATGCAAATGGAAGAGTTGGAGAAAATGGAAAAGGGCCTTCTGAACAAGGATCGAGTGGAAAAGGTGGTGGTGAGCGTGCACAAACAGGCGATGGAACTGGAGCAGCTGTTGACACCAACGGTGGACGCCAACCAACGGGACCAGAGCCTGTGCCCGCACAACCCACTGGGCAAAGTGGGCGCCGAACTGGTGTCGAAGGCAGAACAAGAACAAATGGCGTGGATCAGGTCAGCGGCTCAGGGGGATCAAAAATGATTGGTTAGGCCCAGTCGTGATCGTTAATTCTAAATAGATTAATTCCAATTAAATTCTGTCGATTGAATTCGTATTTCGTACATTTGATTCAATAATGAATGAGTCGGATCAATCACATTATAACGTTATAAATTCTCGTTCTCTGTGATCCATCTTTTCGGGGGGTATTGGTTGGGTCTCTTCCCGCACTTCTTTAAATTAAGGAGGCCAATAACAATGTGCCGGACATGGACACTGAGGAGCCGGAGCCAACTGAGAGAGAGCTGATCGGCCCCTATGACCCGACCAAGTTCATTTTGCCGTCCATTGGGGCCAGCCAGCCGTTCTCCTTGTTCGGCCAGTCGCAGTCGCTGAGTGCATTTTCGCAACCCGGGCGCGCCATCTTCGATCCGGCGGCGCCAATCTTTGCGCGAAGAAGGCGCAACATCGCCACAGCCATCGAAGCAATGCTTCACTAGAAACGAAGCAGAAAGAATGGGAACACAAAATTGCATATTTTGAACGGGTGAAGAAAGATAAATAATTAAAATATTTTAAAACGAAATAAACAAAGTGCTTATTTTTTATTTTTTGAACATTTCCTCTGCTGGCCCACTTATTTTGGGCAAAAGCGGAGGGCGCAAACAATCAATTTGCACTCCCATCCGGCCATCCGCCTCCTCGACAGAAGTGCGTATGACTGTTTTGCGTTATTGTGAGCATTTAATACAAATTTGTATGAATAGTGAAAGGCAAAAGGGTATTTTTGGATAAATTATTCATTTAAATTCTTCAAACAACATTTAGCTATTCCATCATTTTCCATGAAAATTTACCCTGTTCCAATGCGACTTATTTATATTTGGTGTATTTACGCACCATTTTAAACAAAAGCACAGTTCTTTATGTTTACAATGTTTACATTTTTTGATTTTCGCAGTGTAAGTAATTTCTTTAATGCTATTCTCTGCTGTATTGACGATTGCGTCCTGTTGCGCCTTGGCGGTTCACTGTGCGGACCAATTCCTCGTCGAAGGGGAACAGTTCGAGTTCGAGACCGTCGAGGACAGGAGGCTGCTGAGGGTGCAAGAAGTGATGATTGTCACCCTCTTGCTGCCCACCAACGCAATCAACACGAAAGCGGTGAGCGGGAACAGGCCGTCTTTGACCGTTAAGACTAGGGCAGGACTGGATCGTGCGGGATCTCGGTCGGCGAAACAGAGGTCATTTAGGCGACGGGGAGCATTTGACAAGCCATAACTCGGTTAAACAAGCTAAAATTTAGTTAGATGCAATTCGAAAGCGCAAAGTGCTCTATCGAATGCCAATTCAGCTTCTAAATACCCCAAAAATTGGCATTGTGTTTGAAAAATCATAGGATCTTGATCTTGAGTCCTCGATTTCGAGCAGTACATGAATAGATTGATCTGTTATTATCTGTTGCATTTGGTTGGCTTATTTGATTTGTGTTGTAAGAATATTATGTAATTCCCTTTACAGAACAACAACATGGTGAACATGGTGCACTCACGAGAATTGATTGGTGCCAAAGGCAGTGGCAAGAACCAGGGGGCAATGGAGCGTCTGTTGAGGCAAAAGCTCTCTCGAGAGTTGGAAACAGCGTTTGAGGCGAAAAGAGGGGATCGCTTTTACTCGGAGGCGTCCATCCAATTGATGGCCTTTTTTGACCAAGTCCAGTTGGGCAACGTAAAAAATTCCAAAAACGGCGAGCAAATCGACACAATGGCCAAATACGCCAAAGCAATTTGCGAGGAGCTCGACGAGATGGAGAAGAGACGAGAGCCATTGCTGGTCAGTTGGACGCATGTTTGGCAGACAATGAAGGTCAGTTAATCTAACCGGATTTCATAAATCCAATGGATTAGAGTTTATGGATTTTTCAAAAATCCCAAATTTTTTTTGAACAAGCCAAAATATAGCTCATTCGAAAGAACTTTTTTTATAGTCCGGATCATGGCCCTCTTCCTGGTGAAAAGGGCTAATTTTGACCGAAAAACTTCCATTAAAAATTTGGCGAACTATCACTTTTGGCTCTATCCGGTCATTTTCAATTGGCCATATCTCCCGACCATTCTACATACACCAGTTTTGTTCCCCTCACCAGGACAGAGTGAGAGCCTATGCGGAACGCAGCACCTTCCTGCTGCACTACATGAACATTGCGCCGGCCAGAGTGGATGCGGCCACACAAATTGCGCTCTTTTTGTACGTGTACCTCATCGAAATGGAGCACACCATGGACTTTGGGGGCATTTATCGCACAATGATGTACCTGGGCGACATGGCCGATTGGCAGCAGTTGCGGCAGCTCAAAAAGGTTGGAAAGAAAAAGGCTATTTATTTTGTTCCAATATCATCAATTCAACTAGTTCGAAGCTATCGGAAATGTTCGTTTTGAAGGGGGAAGGGGGTTCACGCAACTTTGATTTGTTGCCAGTCGCTTCAATTCAATTGTTTGTGCGATTCAAATGGGACTTTTGTGCAGGGACATGTGTGGAATATTCTCCAAAAAATTGGGCCTAGGTCACTTTGAAATCGGTGGACCCATTCTCTTGCTGAAAAATGTTGGTTCGTTTTGAAGGGGGAATTTGGTTTGAATGCGTACGATCATTTTCACATTCAGGTCTTTGTGCCACTGATGGCCGATTGGCTCGGCAGGCAGTTGGCCAACCGTCTGGAACGACGCCTGCTGCCCAAACTGAGCGCACTGGACCCCACTGAATGGGCCAAACTGGGCATTCGGTGCACGCTGCGCCCATTCTTGGGAGCAGAGCGCGCTTCCGAGATGGGACTGGACTACGAGTTCGGACTGCGCCATCGCTACAGGCAGGAACGGGGCATCGCCAAATTTTTTTGTCTTAAAAATGAAGCAATGCTAATCAATGAATAAAAGGTGTCATTTGATAGCCAATACCGAGAACTACTTGGCCAAAAAAGAGTTGGACCCGTTTGGCCAAACCACTCCAAAGTTGGGGTCCAAAAACTGGTCAAACCAGGCACAATTGGCCTGAGTTCAATCAAAAAATCATAACTCAAGGATTAATCAGACAATTTGATTGGACCCTTTTTTTATCAAATAGCCACCATTGTTGGCTATCGAATGAGAACATGGGTTCATTTGTCCATCTCGATTGGTTCCTTATGCCATAAATGGCGAGCTTACGCGGAAATGACCCCAACTTTTGCAGGCGAGGAGGCTACTTTTTGAATGTGCGACTCAACCACGAGGTGGTCCAGCTGATCGTCGATGTGGCCTACACGCATGCATTGACTGGAAAGAGGCTGGCCCACGTGGTGGACGAGATCCGACGCGAATTTGGGCGCTGGCTGGACGGAGTGCAAAAACAACAATTTTTGGACATGCTTGACAGCGCCATCGAACTGACTAAACAAAGCGCTGCGGTAAAAGAAGGGAATGTCATTGGGCTACAACATTTAAAGAGCTATGGCTCCGGTTTAAGCCAGAAAATTTGTGTATTTGGTGCAATTTTGAAGCACAAAGAGTTTCAGCTCCCGGCTGGCTTAGAAATTGGCCCAATCACTTTTGGGATCACTTCTAGCTGAATCATTTGTCACGTTTAGTCGTCCCATGTCACAAAACATGGTCGAAGCGAAGAAGTTGAAACGGCACTGAACATTGTTCAATTTTATGGGCATTTTTACGCGCAACTGGCCGAAGAGTACAAAGCGGACGAACGGCAACAGGCGCAGCATACGGCGTTCAGCCAGTTCCAGTTCCGCCTTTTCCTGATCCAACTGGCGGAACAGGAGATTCCAGAGCAAATTGAGCAAATGAGCGCAAAGAATTTGACGCCGGAACAAATGGAATGGCACCGGCGAGAGCGCACCTTCTTCGCATTTTTTGAGCACGCCCAAATGAGACAGACCCAAAATGGGGAGGAAACCGATTTGTCGGGATTGCCTTTGTTTTTCGTTACAACATTTTTCAAGAAATGAGCCGATCTTTCTGTTTGACATTTTCAGAAATGTGAGCAGGCTAAACTCAATTTCTGCAATTTCCGCAACGAGTGTTGAGATAAAGCAAATTGGGTTGTCAATTAATTTGATTTTTACACAAAAATTCTTCTCGCATTTGATTAACGTTTGAGTACGGCAAAATTGTAAACAGAATTGGGACATAACGGGGCCTATTTAGGAGAGA
Source organism: Radopholus similis (assembly GCA_013357305.1). Classification (NCBI taxonomy): domain Eukaryota; kingdom Metazoa; phylum Nematoda; class Chromadorea; order Rhabditida; family Pratylenchidae; genus Radopholus; species Radopholus similis. The sequence continues at coordinate 20,149 of VAHH01000623.1, read as the reverse complement.
ATGTGTGGTGCCAATATTCAGTCAAAATTAGCCTTAAAAGGTGTCCGTCCAATTGATGAGTCATGGACCTCATGACCACTTCTTGTCCAATTCTCCTATCCATTTCCCATGTCCAATTCTCACTCACTCAAATCGCGTTTTAATTGAACTGTAAGGTGGGGCGCTTTGTTTTCTTTCAGCACGAAACCAGTCAAACTAATGTGACAGAAAGGATAGCGCCTCACTTTAGATTTGCTACAAAATGGCCATTTGGGTTGGGGATTGATTGGTCCAGTGTTGGTCAGGTTTTGACCAAAAACGGGGGAAATGCCCGATTTGTGCAAACATTTGGCCATAACTCGGCCAATTGCTGGGCCACCAGGAACTGAACAGGCCATTAGAGGGGGCACTCTTTGGGCTTCAAAATGGCATTTGGTTTAAAATTTAGGCCAGACCAAAATGCAAGGACTGGGCGTTGGCCTGTTCGCCCTTCTGCAGGCGCTGCTCTCACTGCTGGCACTGCTTTTGCAGTGCGCTACTTTGCCGGTCGGTTCCCCCAATTTCAAACAACGTACACAATGAAGACAGAGGACTCGTTTTTGTTCAGCTGTTCCTCCTCCACTCCGACTACCGATCGCGGACCAGTTTCCAAATGATGCTCTCTGTTGGGCTGTTGGACTCGGTGCAGTTGGTGCCCATTTTCATAGGCACCGTCTGCCTCTGTGTTGGTCTCGCGATGCCGACTTTCCTCGACAAAGTAGGGAGGGTCAAATGGCACATTTTCGAGGAAATTGGAGCAAATTATAGACGAACATTTTTGAAAATATTTAAGTCATTATTCATTATGTAAGAAAATCCTCCACCTCTGTGGCGAGGAAGCTTTCATCGCCAGACGTTTCATCCCCAGTGATTTTGACGCACCAAACTCGGGATTATGCTAATGTAGAAAAACGGTTTCGATATATCATTTGATAGGGAATTCCAGGAGCTATCAAATGATACTAAGATCACCAAAATCGGTCTAAGAATGAATGAGATAAATCGGCCAATTTCCGATTCTCTGTCTTAGCATCGTTCCTTGTCCAGTTATGTCCTCACAAAACAGCCTGGCGCTGAAAGCTTCCCTGCCCCCTCTGGGCAGGTTTCGTCCCAATACCGAAAATCAAAAGATTCGAAAAAATGATGCGTGCCGTTCGCTTCAGTTGCTCTCTTCACTCTACATTCTGGGCTGGGATGCGCTGATTGTGCAGCACTTTCTGTTGTCGCTGAATCGTGCCATCGCCATCATTCGTCCATATTTTTGGCCGGCCGCAAAGGAATCGACAACAGAACGCCTCCTCTTTCGCCTTCTGAACACCCTTTTGTGGATGGCATTGTTCGGCATTGTGTGCTTGTTTCAGACGCCGTTGCTGGGCGCCAAAATGGACCGAGAGCGTGCCGTGATGGACTACGACTACGCGCTGCCGTACAGCCAAACCTACCAGCGCTTCGAGTTCGCCTTCACAATAGCACTGCCCGCACTCTCGTTTTGCGCCTACTTGGCCATCTTGGTCATTCTGCGAAAGGTTTTTACAAAAGAACAAATTCGTTTTTGTCCGAAAAGTTAGTTGTCAAACGTTGAAAAGCAGACTGAAAAATTTCATTGATAGCCCAAGGTTAGCATGATTAGTACTTTGGTCGATCAGATGATCACCACTGACCAGTTTTGGGTGTTAAGATAACAAATCATATCACTAAAATTACCATTGATTAGGACTATTATCAGTTTAGATTTGGTTCAATATTTTGTTCACTTCCAAATTACTGGCCATTTCTCTGGATCACTTCATTTTCTCTAACCACTCGTTTTGCCTGCAAAATTTGATCCCAGTTCGGTTCCTGGCTTCAAACGATTCAATTCTCTAGAGTCGGGAATCGAGCCAACAAACTTCGTCGACTGGCACTGGCAATTTCGCCAAGAAAGCGAAGAGTCCGCTTATGAGCCGTCAGGAGCGCTATGTGCTGCTGCAGGCGGGCATTTTGTTCACTGGGATGCTGGTGATTGTGGTGGCCTGGAACTTCTTCGCCCAAATGGACCAGCTCGGCCAGCAACTCTTCGTTATCGCGCTGATCTGCTACTGTGAACAAATCCTGTGCTCTACCTGGTCATGAACAAGTGGGAGCACTAATTCGGACAATCTTTTAGAATTGGGGCTCAGATGGTTAAAAAATAAAACATTAGCAAAATTCGTTTTCAGTGGGCAATTTAGGCTCAGAACACTAGATTTTTTTTTACCAAAATTGTGCGCCGTGTACTACTTACTATTCGAACTTTGATGATCTTGACATCTTGAGTTCAAAACTTGTAAAAATTTTTAAAAATTGAATATGTCTGCCTTTGGCTTGTGCCTATTTTTTAAAATCGAAGCTTATCCCTATTTTTCAGATTAATTTTTAAATTTCTCCCTATCGAGGCCCCAATTCCAAAGGATTGCCTTAATTTAGCCCTGAATGACCATTTTTGCAGTGAGTTTCGACAACGCTTTCTGAAACTGTGGCATTTGCGCCGCGTGCACGAGCAGCCAAAGACCAACAATGTGAAGAATTTTGTGCAAGTCAAGCCATTCAACTAATTGAACAAACCAACAAATGTCTAATAAAAAACAATCTCTCATTTCGATAAATTCAGTCAGACTTTTGTTCCAGTGCTGACAATATGAATTATGCACAAGGATATTTTTTGAGTTTATTGAGCTTCCTTTAAATGATCGAAAATGGAAAATGAAGTTCTCAAGATTATTAAGTTAATGCAAATGAGCCCATTTCGAGGTATGGTTAGGAGCTTACAGATCAGTTTGAGCCCACTTTTCGCACGTTTCTGATCAACGATCGCTTCTCTTCCTTTTGCGGTTGCTCCAACAGCGAATCGCCGTTCGAGGTCGGCGCAGGATAGCGCATTGCATAAATCGACGGATGGGCAACCCGGAACTAAAATAAATCGGCTCTTATCCAGTTAGGCTTCCCATCAGCTTATAAGTATCCAACTAAAAATTTTAGGCTTAAAAGTAGGCTTAGACTTAAATAGGCCTGTCTATGCTTTCGGCTAATAAGCCTGAGCCAGCATGTCTAAGTCAAGAATAATTGCTCAAACAGTCCGACAAGTCTAAATCCTATTCCCACTCCTAAGCTTAGCTTAAAGTGAAGTCTAAAGTCTAAGCCTAAATTGCATAGCTTAGTGTCGAATTGTTGTGCAAAAATTTTGTTTGAACGCCTAAAAATTGATTGGAAGCCTATAATCGACTGAACTCTTAAAATGCAAAAGCACCAATCAATCGATTGCCAATTCCAATTTTAGCCTTACTCAAATGTGAAAACTTGCCATTTTGAGTTTGTCGAACTTTTGTGCCTCGCTCAGGTTCTCGTCGCCCGCAATTTGGTCGAGCAGTTCGACCAGGTGCTGGTCCGCCGATTTGGACTGCTCGTTGTAGGTGTTTTTGTCGATCCGATCGCAGAACGAGGTGCTCGGAATGACCTCAGATGGCGACAGGGCAGCCTTCTGAAAATCCGGCCAAACATCCAAAATATTGCGAAAACTATTATCAATCTCACCGCGCAATGAGCAGTGATCGCCCTTTGCACGTCCTCCTTCAGCCATTTTGGCACCAAAATGAGGCACTCGTTCAGGTTGAGCACCAAAAGGTTGAGCAAAGCAGCGCAATCCGACGCGGGGAATTGCTCCGTGGGCGCGAAGACCAGCGAAGAAAATTCGCGGATGAGCTGCAAAAAATAAAGACCAAATATGGATATGAGAAGGGAAGCACAAGAGGCCAACTGCTATGTGACTCAAATAGATAATATGTAAAGTTGTAAAGTAGATAGGTATAATGCTTTATCGCTGTGTTGTCCAGCCAGTGCCGAGTTGGGGTGTGCCACCACTTTTTTGGTCAGACTTTATCAATTCTGATCAGTGATCAGATGGATCAAAGTGGGGTCACTTATTCGAACATTTCTCAAATACGGAAAACTTCCAAAAACAAGTGATCACTGTCATTGATCGATCATCAATGATTGAGCATCGAATGATTCCGTGAGAGAACCACAAAATCGCTCTCCACGAACCCAGTAAAGCCCATAAAACACGATATAATGATAGAATCTGAGTTTCCAAAAAGACTGATAAATGATTACTGGGAGGATCACTAAAAATGAGAGAATCTGAGTAAAAAAGCCAAAAATATTCTATAGTTATGGTTTAGTGGAAGAAACAGTTGAAAATGGAACTCACAAAGTGGCAATCCGTTTTGCCGCCTTCCAGCTTGTTGTCCTCCTCTCGCTTCTGCAGCGCCATCCAACTCGCACAGTCTCGCAATGTTGGATTCGCGCAAATCAGTGCCAGTGCTCTGCCGATTGTTTGCAGGTTGCGCAGCACTTGGGGCACAAACGATAGCGTGCACAGGCGCACCGAGAGCAGCACACGTCGTCGGGTCGATTCCGCCGAGTGGGCAGCCGTTGGCTTGCCGTGACGCGCCATAATGTTGTGCAGGCAATGCGCGTACTCCGCCGGAACAATCGACGCCAGCCTGGCCAGTTGCGCACGAATTGAGCGGTACAGCTGCTCCAGATCCGCTGCTGGAATGGTTGAATGCCGTGAAAATATAGAATGCTAATCATTTTTATTTTTTTTGGAATTTTTATCCCAGACTAGCTATATTAGAAAAAGATAAATAGGTTTCTAATTCCTATACATAAGTAGTAGAGGACAAGTGACAGTTTGTCCTTTTTTTCGGATAAAAAATATTTTTCGGCTAAAAAGAATATTTCGCTTTTCTATCTATATATCTGCTTGAACCAAGCTTCGATGAATTGCTTTGATAATAATATTTATTTTTAAAAGAATTCAAAAAGAATTCGACTCGGAATTTTTTTTGTCATTTCCTCCATTAGAAGTGGCTAAATGGTCAAGAGTATTGGGGAATAGCCACTGAAAACTGATGAACTTTAGCCCTCTTTGTTTTAAAAAGTTTCTATTTTTATTAAAAGAGCGGGATATTTGCAACCAACCGTCGTCATTTTGCAGCGGCCCATTTGCGCCAGCCTCCCTCGTTTGATCGCCCCATTGGCACAATCTTCGCATTGCGCACAAAAAGTCGCGCGGCAATTCACCCAAAACGCAGAAGAGGGCGTTCAATTTGTTGTCTCAAAACAATTAAAAAACCTTTTCCAGCTCCCAATTGTTGCATTTGGTCCGAAATCTTGTTCACAATCCCAGTGCGCGCGTTCACTCGCGTGCAGTTCCATCGCACGTCGGCGCCCGAAAATCCGCTCGGCAAGAACTGTTCTGCGCCAAATCTGCCGAGAATTTGGCCGATTTGGGTTTCGATTGCGGCGCGCCAGAATTTGAATTCGTCGGCCTCCGTGAAAACGGAGGAAGCGGACGCAACGGGAACTTGTTGCTGAAAAGTGAAAACGCATCATTTATTTAGTTAGGTGGCCTCATCGTCTTAATCCATTCCTTTCTTTTCCTTTTCCCAGTCTTCTTTTCGTCCTCTCCATCTTCTTCTTATCTTTCTCTTCATCTCATCCAACGATGAAGAAGGAAAAATGATGGGAAAGTGGGAGCTGGTAGCAAGATGAAGAATAAGATGAATAGGGATAAAAAGAAAAGAACAAAAGATGAGAAGAGAAGTAAATACCTATGTTGGAAGATGAAGAAGTAAAGAAGGAAGAGTAGATGATGAGGAAAGTTTTTGACGAGGCAATACCAGTGCGAACAAATTGAAATCAAAGCTCTTCATTAGGCCCATCGTAGGTATAAGGAAGATGAAGAATATAAGAGAAATAGACAGAAGAAGAAAGGAACAAAAGATGAGAAGAGAAGTAAATACCTATGTTGGAAGATGAAGAAGGACGAGTGGATAATGAGGTATGTACGTTCCGATGCGGCAACACCAAACACCAATGCGGACAAATTGAAATCAAAACTCTTCCTTACTTGGTTGTTCGGCTGCGCCAGTCTCAGTCGGCACAGGTTCGGCTGTCCAGCCACGTGGAAGACACTCTTCTTCGTCGGGCCAATATGCGCAATGTAGCGCTCGCTCAGCAGGTTGCCTTTGTCGCGAAGCACCGAATCGCACAACGCTTTTGGATTGCTCCCGGAATGCCGCGTCGTCAGCGGCGTTTGGTCCCTTGGACGCCGCTGGTTGCACTCCGAATTGCTCCGATTCAACGAAAACAGATTGGCACCGGCCCTCCCAATGCTGCCCATCAGTCCGCTAAAGTTGGCCAAAGTGGACTTCTGAAATTGGGAATTTTAGATTTGAATTAATAATTTTATAAAATTAACTGTTTTGTTATGCTTCTCCCGTTCAATCATGTTGATATCTTGGCACGAGATGGAGAGCCGACCGTCCAATTGGTTGCTGAGCAATGGCGAGTCGTCCGAATCAAATTGTGCTTTTGGTGCAGCGGCATGAGAAATGATGCTGTCCTTGTTCAGAAAATTCGAATTGCTCTCGCGCATGGAAGAGGCTCGATCCACTTTGCTTGCTCGATGGTGCATTGAATAGGAAAGTGGCTCAGAGATGACTTCCTCAACATGCTGTTTGGAAAACCTTAAAAATTAAAATTTGACGGAGTGACCAATCCCTGACCAGAAGCTATCTTGTCAAGGCATAACTCGCGGATAGATGTAAGTAAAGCGGGCATATAAATTTGTGTACGGCATATTTATCGTTAGAGGGCCCACGGTCTTAATCATCTTTCTAATCTAAAAATGGTTGGAACTAAATTCGATTTTGATCGAAGTTCTATGCAATAGCACCCAGATTGCATTACTAGTTCATTCTTTCCACTTTCCAGAGTTATGGCTTAACAACTCTTCTAGGAAGCTGGTTAGTGATTCAATTCATACCTGTAGAGAGTGGCATTGTCAACTAATTCCCGGCTCTCCTCATCGCGCGCGTTCATTATGCATCGCCATTTGATGAACATTTGGAGCAAGTTCTTCGCTTTTGTTCTCAAAATGCGATAGCAATTGGGCAATAACTATTTCAAAATTATGTAAGCCATTTGTCAAACCTGTTACATTTTGATGGATCAAACACGTCCGGAAGTATGGTTTCCATGCAATCTAGTGCCTCCTTGCCCGTGAATGTTTCTGGGAAATAGCGCAATTGGCGCCGGTTGGTCTGAACTGGCACTTTTGCGTAAAAAGATCGCAACGCACGCCGAAACAGATTTGTTGCATTGAACGGCGGCTCAAGTCGCCTTGGTCGCTGCCAAGTTGGGGTATCTTGCATAGCCAACTGTCGTGGGTTCGAAGAACAAGCTGGTTGCAGCATAGCACAATGTGATGTAAATGTGACAAAGTAATAATTGTGTTAAATTAATATTAATAACTTAATACTAAATAATAGTAAGTAATAAGGCAATAACGAAAAGGTAAAAGTTTATTGCTAAATTTTTTAAAAAAGTCGTCATCGAAATTCGAGATCGAGACTGAGACTGAAGTAAAATTAAAGTAGTATTAAACCGTTGAACAATAAAGTACTATTACATATATCTTCTCTGCTCTCTGTAGTCTGTAGGCATCTAAGTATCTATGATCTATGACTCTTTCGGTTTGTTTAAATCGCGCTTTAGTCGCAATATTAAAATGCCAAAGAGTCATGACAAAGTATCCAACAATTTCAAAACAACCCAAGCCTCCGACCCAAGCCAAGCCATGATGGAGAGTTGGATAGTCAGGACGTCAGGAGCCTATAAATCGAGAATGGCGAAGGAAAGCAGCCAAGCGAAAGAAATGCAATAATTTGGGAGGTCGAAAACTGCGCTGCTAGCAGATGCGCAAAACCATTCCAAACCAAACGTAATGAAAGAAATCTCGGCCATGGCAAGGCTGAAAAGTTAAAAAACAAGCACTGACCCCCAAAAAAATAATAGCGGATGACTCATCATTCATGTTTTTGTTTTTTTCATTCTCATTTCCCTTCTACTTCCAATGCCTACTATTTCCTTATCAGCTTCAACTACATGCCCATGAAATTCTAATCAGTAATCATAATCAGGTAATCGCTAATCTAGTAACATCCTTGACAAACAAATGATTTTAAGAATCGATTACAATTTTTGCCAACGTATTCTCTATTTTATAAATATGTTGTTTTTTATTTTTGATTTTTAATTTGCATTTAAAATTTGAAGCTAAAAAAGTTAAAAGAAAATGTTCGATTCCGTCCGAAGGCGAATAAGCCTCACTCCCCAGCGAACTCCTCCCGTCCCAGTCATGCAGCGCAACCACACACAGCTCTCGAGGGAGGATATCAATGAGATTTTGGACAGGTGAGGCTTATACTTTGTGATTAAAAACGGTTAAATTTTCAGTCCTTACGGCACCAATTACACCTATTCTGAGTCTGCGGCTTATAAACCGCACATTGGGCCACGCGAATACATTCATCCTCGACTTTGTCGTCGATTTCCCGCAACTCCGTCACCAATCAGGCCCAACGCATGGCAATGGACGAATGCGGAATGGATGCACTGGGAACAATGGTATCCAGTTTAAGCAAACAAAAATAAAATTTAAATTTTAAATATTGGTTCAGGTCGCGCACAATGCGCTTTGAGACGGTGGCCTGGAAACTGTTTCAAATGCTGCAGTTCATCTTCATTTTCTCTTTCACTTGCGTCCAATACTGCGTCACTCGAGGTTTTTTAAACATTTACGGCAAGACGGTTTGGACATTTTGCATTTAGTGTATCACTTCTTCCTCGCTCTGACCATCCGAATTTTTCGCTTCATCACAATTCGTCTTCTCAAGTACACCATTTTGGCGCCCATTCTTGCGCCTTATTTCGCACTGATGGCCTATTGGAACCAAGCGAAATTCGTTAGTTTTATTTTGATCAGTATAGTCAGCTTATTCCCCATTTTAGATTCTGCGCACTTCGCACAGCATTTGGAGCTTCCTCAGCTGGACCTGGTGCTGGTGGACTGGCCAGGAGTTCCATGCCAGAGAGGAGACTCCAAGGACCCCAACTAGAGTGCAGACCAGGGCTTCTGCTGCGCGCGGAAGAGTTTTGGAGATGCGCACAAAGTATACTTTTGATCCAGACGAGATTGACTAACCCCAAATAACCAATAATCAAGATTCAGCTAAACTACCTAATACGTAATAACTAATAATCCATATCCGTCCTCAATTTTCCTAATTTGGGCATCAATCGTTTTGAGAAACGAAATAAAAGGATATTGGATTACCTGAAGATGGTAGTAATTCTTCCATCCTTTAACATATGGATAAACGATTGATGTCTGAAAAATAAATAATAATTTGCCATTAATATCTCGATTAACTGATATTTAAGTCGATTCTGTCCTTGGCCAATCTACTTCACTGTTAGTCTTTTGCCTTCGTCTATATTAGCCATTTGCGCACAAAGTACTATATATTTCGATCCATACGCAATTGACTAAACCATACTAATCCAGATCAAACCTAAAAACTAAACCAATTATTGCTTAACAGTTATCACACATCTTTGTCTTTGATAAAGCATTTAGCCATCCAAATGCCACATATTTTCAATTTTGGATTTCTCATTTTGCTCATTTAAGAGGGCCGAACCATGCGAAATGGGTGCTAGTCTATGTGCCGATTCTGTTTCTCCTGCTTGCGGCCGCTTATCATCTCTACACCCAAAAATATGCAAATGTCCGCGAGAAGGCGCATTTGGAACAAATTCACGCGGAAGCGAAAAAGGGCCCGCACAAGGGGAGCATTCCGCAGAGCAAACGTAAAATTCAAATTGTTCAATTGATATATTAACATTTTTAAATTTTAATTCTAGCATCGGACCAGTCCCATCCACCGCACCTTGGCCAACCATTGGACGTTCCAACTCGGACCGGAAATGAACCGGCGCCCATCTTCAGCAAATTCCATCATGCGAAGGAACGAATTGGCACAGCGGCAAGGAACTTATGGAGCCAAATTGGTAAAATTTATACATTTCAATTTTAACTTATAATAAAAATTCATTTTTCTCCCTTTCAGTTGCTGCCTTTGATTCGATGGTCTCTTCCATTGGCCATTTCATTTCGAGTACCTTTTCTCAAGTCAAACAGCTTTTCCTGTTTTGCGGTAAATTTTAAGCAATTTCGAGTGCAATTTAACTTTTAAAATTTTTTTAGCGGAAATTCCCTCACGAATTGGCCACTTTATTTGGCACAGAATTTGCTTGCCCATTGGGCATTCTTTAAGAGATGTGGCGCTCTATTTATACGAAGGTCTCAAGCAAAAGTGCCAATCAATGGGTTTGAACTTTGAAAATGCTTAATTTGTCCAAATCCAAAATTTATTTTTAAGCTGACAGCGTATTCTCTTTTGAATGGTTCACCAATCCAATTCGGGACTTCTTCCAATCAACGTATGCAAGAGCCGAAACTGGCATTTCCTCCGCTTGGATGGCAATCAAGGAATACGCCTTCAGATGCTTGGAATTGGGTGAAATTTGGGAAATAAGCCCTACAATGTATAATTTAAAAATTTCTGTTCAGTCAAACGACTGATTGTTTGGACGAAGGATGTGATCTGTTCCATCTTCATTTCTGGCTGGCACTTGATGAGCTCACTTATTGCCCATCTTTGGCGGATAATTGGGCAAATTGGAAGCGGTGGAGCTGATCTTTTGGCATTTGGGCGTGAAACAGGTTTAATACAGGAAAATGGCGTTTGACATGTTAACTCAATGTTCTCATCTTAAGCAACAAATGCCTTGGTTTGGATCAAAGATTGTTTGGTCGCTTCTGCCGTTTGGATCAAAGAGGGTGCGATACGATTGATTGTTTGGACGAAGGAGGGAATCTGTTCCATCTTTATTTTCGCCTGGCACTTGCTGAGCTCATTTATTACCAATGTTTGTCGCATAATTGGGCAAATTGCAAACACCGGATTGAATATCTTGCTATTTGGATGGGAAAGAGGTTAAACAAAGGAAAATGATCTTTAAACTGAAACTAATAGACAAATCCCATTTTAGCAACAAATGGCCTTGTCTGGATCAAAGATTGTTTGGTCGCTTCTGCCATTTGGATCAAAGAATGTGTGCTTCGATTGATTGTTTGGACGAAGGACGGGCTCTGTTCCATCTCCAGTTCTGCTTGGCAAATGTTAAATTCACCAATTTCCCATTTTTATCGTGTAATTGGGCAAATTGGAAGCAGCGTAACTGATCTTTTGGCACTTGGACGTGAAACAGGTTTAGCACGGCACTACGATATTTGCGGCATTTGTGGATCAATGCTTAAGCGAAAACCTGGCTTGACAGCCAGACTTAATTTATGAATTATGATTAAGCTTAACGCTTAGCCAAATAAGTTAATTAGCCTAAAGCAAAGGCAAGCTGCTTAGCTTGAGGTTAGCTTACATCTAAAGCTTAATGTGTAGGTCCGCAAATGTCACACTACCGTCCAGGAAAATGGCTTTAACTCTTAATATTCTCATCTTAAGCAACAAACGGCTTTGTTTGGATCAAGGACTGTCTGTTATCTTCTGCCGTTTGGATCAAAGAGGGTGTGCTGCGATTGGTTGTTTGGACGAAGGAGGGGCTCTGTTCCACGTTTGTCTCTGCTTGGCACCTCTTGAACTCGCTAATTGCCAATCTTTGGCATTTAACTGCGCAAATTGCAAACACCGGATTGGATATCTTGCTCTATGGACGTGGAACAGGTTTTCGCAGTGAAATGGCTTCACAATTGCAAAATCTGGATGGAACCAAATTTTAGCAGCGAATTGCTTTGTTTGGATGAAAGACTCTCTGATTGCTTGTGGCAACTCGGTTGGCGATGCACTTTATATGGCTGGCCAAAAAATGGCCGAGTCCACGACCCAATTTGGCGGTGCAGCGCGTGAACTGGGCGTAGAGACAATTTACTTGACAGGACGCGCAATCTGTTGGCCAATTGAGAAATGTAAGGAAAATGATAGATTAAAAAAGTATTGCAATTTATTTGGAAAAAAATGGTTTTTGTTTTTGGTACAAAAAATGACTTGTTAATTTTGTTTAGTGTCCTCTGCTGCGGTCTCACTCACCAATTCCGTCATTTTTGCGCTCAATTCAATCGTTTATCACGTGACCGAATCATTCAGCAGGATTTGGCATAGCGCGAAAGAATTCCATTCTGTTCCGCACAAACAAGAAGAGAACACCGAAAAAGCGCCTTGCGAGGTTAGGCCAAAAAAGATAAATTGCCTTAATTTTTTTGAGTCCAAAAATGTTCAGTTGAACACCCATTTGGCCGATGATCATCCACTGATGCAGCAATTTCGACGCATTTTGGTGGAAAAACTCGCAGAAGAGAGGCAACTGACGGAGCGGAGAATGAGCGAATGGGAAGAACAGAGTGCAATAGAGGTGATCAATTGGACCAAAAAACGAAATAGTTATTTTCTTCAGTTCAACGCAAAAATGCGTCAAACAATGCAAAAAGATGAGAAGCGAGTGTTCGGCCCAATGGATGAGTTGAAAGCCAAAATGGCCAAAGAATTGGAACAAAATTTGGACGCGCACAAGGCGGAATGGAGCAAGAACTTGCGAACATTCGAGGAGCAATTGGACGCTGTAAGAGCATTTTAGGCAAAAAGCGATTCTTTTATTGTCATTTTTTGCAGAAAATTCGAGTGCTGATTGAGCAGTTGCGCTCACAAAACGAGACTTTGTTGCAACAAATGGAACAGCTAAACCAACGCCAGGAAGAGATTGTGAACGCGAAAGAAGGCAAAATGATAGCAGCAAGCGGAGAGAACGTAACTGTTGTCAAGGTTTCGGGATAAATAAAATTTTTGAAAATTAATCCTCACCTTTTTTATTCACAGGAGTCCACACTCATTGTTTCGCTGATGAAGCAGTTGGAGCATCTGGACGAGAAGAAGCTCATGGAACGGGTGCGCATGCTGATCTTGGAAGAGCTGCGTCGCTATGACGCCGATCGAACAGGTTTATAGAATTCTTTGGAAAAGCTAAGGCCAAATCTCCCCGCTAGTCAAGGTACTTTTAGTCAAATGGCCTTAATATGGCCTCAAAATCAAAACTTTTCCATTTCTCAAAATTTTTGTCCCAATCTTTGACATAAGCAAGGGCAGGATATGGGAGTCCTATATGGAAAAAATTAGGCTTCTATATTTAGTTTTGTAAAAGTTAGGGGCAAAACTCTCCCAAGGGTCAAAGGTATCTATTGCCAAAATGGTCATAATCAAATTTTTGACGAGGAAAGCCGTCTACCAAATCTTATCTTTACTATTAACCACTTCCTAGGCATTCCCGACTACGCGCTGGAGAGCTCCGGCGGCTCGGTGCTGTCTACGCGGTGCACAGTGCAGTACAACGAGCGCTCGCGCACCCAGAAGCTGTTCGGCATTCCACTCTGGTACTCGAGCTATTCACCGCGCACAGTGATTCAGCGCAAAGGCGGCGGCACTTCGGCCGGCGAGTGCTGGGTATGGGGCATTAGGAATGTGAGCCGAACATCTCAAAAAGTTCGGAGCTCGAACAAAAATATGTTCGAACTCGACAATAGAATGCTCGACTCCCCACACGCCCATCCTGGCGACGAGAGTCATAACTCCGGAAGGAATGGAGCTAGCGACTTGCTATTTATTTCTTCATATATATCATATATATTAAAATCGGATAAGATTAATTGTCCCCCAAAATGAGATGAATCCCCCCCAAATTCCCTTGCCCCCTTCACAATTTGGGGGGGATTCATCTCATTTTGGGGGACAATTAATCCCCTCGCTATTAGAATTAGCAACAAATTGCCCAAATACCACTTTTCGATTGACCCATTTGTAGCCAAGCTCTCATCAAAATAATTTCAAAAATGCCGCTTTTTTCAGACTTTTGGTCATAACTTGGCTAAAAAATAAGCTTGTCAGAAGCTGAATATATCATTCAATAGAGAACGAACATCTCAGGCTTCAAAAGGACATGGAAATAAATGTACAAGCTACATTAAAATTAGGTTTCAAAATATCCTCCGTCGCCGGGTTGGGGTGTGCCCTTCGACTCAGCCCTATTTTTATGGTCACATTTGAGGAATTGAAACACGCATTTTTTAGGCTTATCACGGCGGACAAGGCTTTCTGACGCTCAGTTTGTCGAAGGCAAGTACTTCTTCCAAAATTGATTTGAGCATTGATTGTGAGAAATGTTTTCTTTCAGCGGATCAACGTCACCGCTGTCTCGTACGAGCATTTGCCGGTGGAACTCTCGCCAGATGGGCACATTCGCACGGCGCCGCGCAATTTCGTCGTTTGGGTTAGATCTTTTACATTACTTGGTTCAATCCAATAAAACAAGGAAGTGGTTTATGCCAATTAACGATAGAAAAAGTGCAATCTTGAACGGTTGATTGGTCCGAACAGATCGGAATCGGGTTGATCAAAATTGGTCGAAAAAGTCTATTCAGGAGATCAATTCAATTGATCAGGTCGATCCGATTAAGGTGATCCGACTGTGATCAATCCAAAAATCAATATTGTTCACTGATCAGTCCGATCAGATCAATGAAATTTCGATCATTCAATTAATTATATTGCATTTTATATTTGTTCCACTTTTTATTTTCCGCTCATTGCAGAGCTATCAAGAGGTGGACGACACACAGACGCGTCTGTTGCTGGGCAATTTCACGTTTGACGTAGAGCGCGGCGAACCGCTGCAAATGTTCCACGTTCAGGTGGGCGAAAAATTAAGAAAATACAGTGAATGGCTCAGAACCAAATGTTTACTGTTTTTTAGCACTGGGATCCCAGAGGCACACAAATTGTTGAGCTGGAGACACTGACCAACTGGGGGGCGCCCATCACGTGCTTGTACCGCTTCCGGGTGCACGGCGACAGACTGGAGGTAGAACCGAATTAAAATGCGAGCTCACAGATTTTTTTCCAAAAATTTTTGGCAATTTTTTGGACATGCCCCTTCTCGGTCCAATAAAGGGAAATGACGAAAATTCCCAAAATTTGGAATCAAATTCTTTATGAATTTTAGCAGTGGGACCATACATTAATAGGGGACCAAAGAATAATGAGAGCTCTCACACTTACAATCACTAAAAAATTTTAGCCATTTTTTGGCCATGCCCTCCCCAGTCCAATAAAGGGAAATGGCGAAAATTCCAAAAATTCAGGATCGAAATATATTTTTGAATTCTGACCCCGGGGACTGAAGAAAGGGGCCCAAAGTCCCAAACTGCCACCAGAATAACCACCACACAATCGAGTAGTTGACTCTTACAAGTGTGCACAACTCTGTTTCAGCCAATTCCCGAAGTGAGCGAAGAAGAAATGCACGCATACGCCAGCGAAGAGAGCTAACTTGGACGAAAGGTCGTGAACAAAAGTATGATTTTTTACATGGATTGAGCTTTTTAATTTTTTCTTTTTTACCGATTCACACTGTTTTCAGTCTCTTGCATTTCCCATTGTGTTCCATTCTCACACTCTGAGCCATAATTGCACTTTGGCAACTCAAAGCAATCAAATCTCGTCCATCCTCTCCAATTCTCCATTCATCCAAATCTTCACCTGTTTCCCGAACAGTTCGAATAATTTATTTGTCGACTTAATGCCCAGCTTGTACCCAAAAACAACAGCCATTATTTACACGTTTCAAGGCACATCTCTGTATCTATTTTTTATTCTTACTCTCTTCCCATATTCCAATGCCTTTAGTTTTTTAAATTCTCATTTTGCAACAAATGGTATAAAACATTCAATTCTGAGTTATATATTTATGGGTATTTTGTATAACGCTAGAACACAAATATGAATGGCATTGGTCTGACGAAATTTAGCCTTGTACTGCTTGATTTTGGTGACCACCAAAGTTCAAGATGTCCATTCAAAAAACGGACGGCAAACAGTTTGAGCCGAACTATTTTACCTTATCGCATGCCAAAATTGCCAAAACCATTGTCAAGTCGTCTAAAAATCTTAATGCGCGAAGGATTATGTAATTTGTGCCTGGCGCAGATGTGCGCGCACAGCTTTTCAGTTTCAGCTGTTTCAGCCCACATTGCCAAACCTCTTTTGTTATCACCTGCCTCTTCCGCCGCCCTCACCACAGTCGCGCGACTACTTTATGGCATTTGCGAGAGAGAAAGGTTGTCTCCCCACCCCACTTCACCTTGTCTTTACGTTTAAATTTGTAATAAGCCGAATGGATTCCTGGTAAGTGGTGACAGGTAACAAATCATATGTATATTCTTTTGCGTTTATTCGGTTGTCAGGTGAAAGGTGCCATTCCGAATGCCTCCTCAAAATGTCGCGCGATGTCAACTCACGAGAAGGTGGTGCGACAGTTGCGGACCTATACATTAGGGTTAGACACAGCTAAGCCCAAGCTAAGCTAAGCTTTAAGCTTGCTTTGGCTTAGGCTATAAACTCTAAGCTTAGTCGTAAGCTAAGTTAGTTAGCCTAAGCTTAAAAGCATTGGTTCGCAAATGTCGTAGTGCCCACGAGAATTAGTTCATTCATTCAACTACAACAGCATCAGACATCGGATTAGTATACAATTTAGATTTGTATACGGACTTTTAAGTTTTAAACGTTCAATCAGAAAATTTTTAAAATAAAAACATTAGCCCTTTGCATCTCATTTTCGATTCAAAACAGATTGGAGAAACAATGCTTTTAAGGTAACCAAAAGTAGTGGGATTTTGTGGAGCAGGCGGAGGCATCCATAACCCATGACTACTTTGGGATGAATGAGTTTTGCTCTCAGAAGATGCAATTTCCCAATCAAATAAATCACATAAAATGTGTTTCCTTTCAGAAATGGGTTCATCTTCTGCTCCATCTCTTCCCTTTTTGTCCCATGAAGTTGCTTCTCCTGAGCCCAATTCTGTCGGCGACGAACCATTCCAGGCGTTCGGCATGGCCAATTTGCGCCCGGACGAGGTGAACGACCCGCTCTGGGTGAACATCTACGCGGCCGTGCTCTACTTCTCCTCGCCGCTGTCCACCGCATGTGCGGCGCTGAGCGCCTACACCATTGTGACCAAGTCGCGGCCCTCGATGGCCATGTACCGTCTGTACCTGCTGAACTGCCTCTGCTGGGGCTACCTCTACTCGCTGGTGCTCGCCCAAACGCAGCCCGTCCCGCTGGCCCCACTCTCGGTGGTCTACTTGCACAGCGCAACACTGCCAGCGTAAGCGCCTTTGTCTTTTGTAAAATTCCTCGTACTGCTCGAATTCGAAGACTATCTCAAGTGCAAGACGTTCAATCAATCAAACCCCTAACAGTACCAATGAGGCTAGGTTTTTCAAACCGCCTGTACTGCTTGAACTTTGTGAACTGCTCGAAGTCTATAATCCGTTTTTTCAATACACACTTGTACCTGCTTGAACTCGATGAACTCGGACCTGCACTCTCTTAGCTTTGTCCCACACACAGTTTGTTCAATTCGTCCGATGCCGACATGCAATGGATCATCATGGACTGGGTGTTCTTCTCCAACTACATGCTGGGCCTGTTGCTGTTGCTGCTGTACCGCTTCATCTTCTTCAGGTGACTCATTAACAGTGATCCAGTGATCAAATTCGCCATTTGAACTTGAGTCCCTTTCGTCCCACTTTCAGCTATCCGGACAATAAGCCTCTGTCACGCGCACTCCGCTCACCGTCCGCCCTCTGCACCATCATGACGACTAGCACTCTGGTGTGCATGGTCCTCTTCAATGCGGTTGTTCGCGCTCTGCGCGGCGATCGCCAAGCACTTTTGCGCCATTTGGACGAGGCATTCCCACTCTTGGTGGTACGTCTAGCAACATGGGCTATATCTCGATATCTCTAACAAAAGTGTAAGCTAAAAATGTGAACAAAGTGCCATTTTGGAGCGCAAAGAGTGCCCTCTCTAAAGGACTATTCAGCTGCCTGGTGGCCCAGCAATTGGCCGAGTTATGGCCAAATGTTTGAAGGCATTTGCCCCGTTTTGGCCCAAAACCAGGCCAAAACTGGACCAATCAATTCCCAGCCCAAAAGGCCATTTTGTAGCAGTCTTGAGCTCTATTAAATCACTCGGGACCTCTCTTCTAGTGTCTGATTGATTCATTGCTTCTCTTCTTTAGCCGCTGTTCCATTCGCATCGCATTTTCGGCTTTGCCGGCGTGGACCACTTCAAAGTGCTGTCCGCGCTGTTCGAGGCCGGTGCGCTGCTGCTGGTGTGTCTGCTGCAGCTCACCAATTGGCTGCTGCACGCCCGACGCCAGGCGCAGCAGCAGCAGCCGCAGCGCGGCACCACCAACTCGCAGACGCGTCGCCTGATGACGCAGCTCTACCACATGAACAGTGTGCAAATTCTGCTGATCGCCCTCGGACTGTTGACGCCGCTCGCCTCCAGCACTCTCTTCACCGCGCTCAGGTGGGCTTTGAGGGGGAACAAACTTTCAAAAAACGATTCCAATTGATGGCTCAACCATAACATTGAATTGGGGTCATATGATAATTGATAAATGCCGCCTTGTACTGCTCGAACTTGATGACCCCGAGTTCAAGGCCTCAAGGCGTTCAATCATTGAACGCCTTGAGGCCTTGAACTTCAATCAACAAATCAAACCAAACCCTATGCTGATCTCAACACAAATCTTACATTAGCTTTACAACTTCCACTGCCTTGCACTACTGCTCGAACATGTTGGCTTCGAGTTCAAGGCGTTCAGCGAATCAAAACTTTTCATTTTGTATAACATTCGATTCCCCTCCTCATGCTGAATCCAATGATACCATTTGATCAAAAGGGTACGATCGATTGAACGCCTTGAACTCGAGGTCATTATCGAGTTCGAGCAGTACAAGGCGAAATTTTGCAGAACTGATTCCAAATCCAAATTCGTGTGTTCAGCACCGGAAAGGAAAAGTGTACTGTCCATTCTTTTGTTCTTCCTCCATTCACAGTGTTCGCTCGCTGGCTCACCGCCTCTGGCTGGTCTCGTTGGCGCTGAGCTCGTTCCACTGCTGCTTCGACTCGCTGGTCGTGCTGCTCTACATTCGCCCATATCGCGAGTTCGTGTGCTCGCTGGTGCGCGCCAATCGGCACTTCCAGCTGCGCAGATGCTCGCACAACACCATTCAATCGTTGCCCGGTAGGGGTCAGTTCGGCGCGCCAATGAAACATTTTGTGGGCACATCTCATCAATGAGAATTAGGCATTGATCTTGGGCTCATTCGATAGCCAAGAATCTGGGCTATTTATGCAAAAAGAAATTTTTCAAATTGGCTCATCCCTTATTGAGATATGATTTTTTGAATTAACTTGGCCACTTTTTGGCCAAATTCGGCCAGTTTTTGGCCATAACTTTGAAATTTCCTGATCAATATCGAGTCCAAATCTTTTTCTCAAATAGCCCCAAGTATTGGCTATCAAACCATACCAAGATCATTGTTCAGAATGCATTCGTTCAAGAGATAAAAAAATCTGGTGCCGAACTGACCCAAATCATTGCCAGCTGGAACGGCCGCCAACCAAGGCCATTCGCCAATTGTGCTGATGCCGGAACGGCTGGCGGCTGAGGCGAAATTTGGCGCCAAAAATGCTCCAGAAGGACATCCAATTCACTCGACAATCGCAAAAGGAGATTAAGCGGAACAGCGCCAAACAAAAAGCATTGAAGCATCAGTGCGCAGAGAAGCGATGGTCAACAGATGGAAGACAGTGGACATTCTGGACGAGGAAGAGCCACAGAAATCGGAGTGAAGAGCTTAAAAGTTTAAATGAGAATGATCACAGATATTTGATCCAACTTTATTGAACGATTTGATCTTCAGAAAAAGACCCGATCGGAGCCCAGTGGGCATTCGCCGGAGTTTTCAATCGATCTTTTCCCATCGAAATTGGCAGCTTTGGCAGGAAAGAGGGCCATGATTCGAACCAGAAAAAAATGCTCTTTCGAATAGGCTATTTGTCAGGGATTCGAAAAATTTTCCGGATTTTCAAAATCCATGGACTATAGTCCATTGGATTTACGAAATCCGGTCGGATTTTAAATCTCCAAAGTTTAAAGCCAGTTAGAAAGAGCATTAAATTCTGGGCAGAATATGGAAAACCGCAGCTTCTGAAAGTCAAAAATGGCCGAGTTATGGCCAATTGAAATCGGCCGGATAGAGCCCAGTGGGCATTCGCCGGAGTT